>MWSO01000247.1:0-74111 GCA_002116355.1 Dothistroma pini CBS 116487
ATGCCAATGAACGTTGCCGGTAAGCATGATAACTCTCCTTGCCGCACTGAACATGACTGACATCCTCGCCAGATCTCATCTAAACGCATACCCACATCACATCACATCACACCGCCTTGCCGTTCGACTGAGTCCGGGCTTATTGTTAGGCTTTGGCTTCAGTGTCGGACGGAGAGGCACACCCACGCGCAACTACATCTGCTTGTGTTCAACGACTAAGTGCTCTTCGCGCGCATTGAGTGCGTGCACGACGATCAAGTGCTAATGACGATGGATATGCATGACCAGCCAGGGAGGCGTTTTCGGGATGCCTGCTGCACAAAACTGCTTTCTGCTGCGATTTTTCTTAGAGGGGAGTCCTCAGGACGTGTACTCAATGCTGTCAAAATGTTTCTGCTCCGACTGCATTGCGATCTGCTACGTAGATCGAGTACCCGATTCTGGAAGTCAACGTGTTGTGTCGTTCTTTCTCTTGATGTGTAAGCGCGGCGTCGCGTGCCTGCCGTTTCAAACGTTCCATGTGACGGTATTGGCGCCTTGGCTTTTCTTGAGCTTTACTTGATGCTGCAACTTATCTTTAGCAAAACTTCATTGACAGACGAAACCAGCCATCATGCCTCCCAAAGGCGCCACCAAGTCGTCGCCGACGAAGAAGAGTGCAAGCAACGGCCGGCCATCATCACCCACCTCACTATTATGGGCGCACCAGCTCAAGCGCGAACATGCATTTCTGTTGCAGAAGATGAACACCCTCGAGAACGGCATTAAGACCGTCGAGCGCAACGCCAAGAACGATGACAGTAACCACAACATTGCCAAAATTGCGGAACAAGTTCAGGCTCTGGCCAGTGGTGGCGACATCCAGCGCGTCCGAAAGGAAGTCATGAAGAACATTGAAAGCCTCCAACGCAACCTCGAATCTGTCATCTCGCAAGTTACCGAGTTGGCCCGCCAGAATGAGCAGAATGTTGATGTGAAGAAGAAGCAGTTCGAGGCGGAGAAGAAAGTTCTCAAGAGGGTGAAGGAAGTGGAGGAAGGACTAGCGGAGAGTCGGAATTTGCTTAGGGAGATGGGCGAAAGTGTCAATGAGGAGAAGATGGATATCATCAGGGCGGACCTGCAGGAGATCATGGAGAAGGTGAGGGATGAGAGGAGTACTACAAAGAAGATTGGGGAGAGTTTGATGGTGCTAGAGGAGGTGGCGAGGGTACTGAGGGAGGATAATGACAAGGTTGCTGGTGAGGTGAGGGAGTTGAGGGAGAGGCAGACCATTGTCGCGCCTATGAACGACATGCAGGAAACTACGATTGCTGCAGATGCAGGTGCAGGACCGGCGACGACCAAAGGAGTCAAGAAACCGCCGCCGAAGAGGAGAGTGAAGGCTGAGACAGCGGCAGCGAGCTACCAAGTTGAGACCGCTGAATCTCAGCGACCACGGAAAAGCAAGGTTGAGCGTGAGCTGGCCAAACTACAGATCGATCTCACGTGCGGCGATACCATACAACAAGACCGCAACGCTCACCACGCAGCAGTCATCGACAAGAAGCCAGCTATTCGCATAGTCAGAGGCCAGGTCGAAGGGATTGAGCCAAACGAGGGAAGATCCACAGCAGCTGGCCCAACTCAGGGTGCCTCTCAGACAACAAAACGAGGCCGCAAAGCAGTAAGAAGGGCTGAGGTAGTCGTTGCCACCACAGAAGTATCGCCGAAACGTGGTCCTAGCAGGACCCGTCCAACAGCGACTCAAGCGTCCCAGATACCATCAAAACGTGGGCGATCTCGCAAAGATGCGACTCAAGCACCTATGAAGCCAGCACCGAACCGCCGCAACCTCAAGCAAGAATCCAGCGAAGACGACCTCGCGACCCAAATTCAGCCGCCAGCACCCGTCGTCAAACCCACCCGCAAGCGAAAAGCCGACACACTCCTCGACGAATTCATTTCCCCACCGCGATCCACCCACCCAGCCCGGTCACAAGCCGTGAAACTCGCCCCGGCTGGCGCAAAGAAGAGACCACAACTGCGCCGCGGACAGATGAAACCCGAAGACTCACCCTCGCCGCCATCGCCACATCAGGAGGTCAAGAAAGGTAGTAGACGCGGTCTGACGAATGTCTGGAGCCAGTCGCCGATCTCGAGTTTGATGAGTGAGGGCGAGGCGCAGGAGGCTTTCTGGCCTGGACTCCAGCCAGCGCGAAAGAGGAGCAATGCCAAGGAGGAGTCTAGTGATTTCGACGAGGACGAGTTGTTGAGGAGGTTGAGTAGAGGGGAGGAAGTTTGAGGAGATTTGAAAGAATAAGGAGGCAATCTGCTTGAGATGACGTCGCTCCTATGTTGGCGTTGTGAATTGCTCTTTACGGATTGAAGAAGCGGAGACTGCAGGCGTATGCACCAGACGCTGAGCACTGCTTGAGCTGTCACAGCTTGCTATATGCATCACTTTTCAGGAACAAAGAAGAGTTCGTCCAACCCACCCGCGTCGTCCCTTCACTTCCATCGAATCAACCCATATGTAGGATTCGCGCACACCGGGCTTGGCCCACAGCTTGTAATAGTATACATCGTAAGCACCGTTATCGTCCCGATTCGAGGACACGTGCTCCGCGAAGTCGTGATGGTCGAGGTGATCGTGTTCCTAGTGCTCGAAGATATAGTACGTGGTACTTCCAGGCAAATTTAACTGCCGGAGGAATAGGAGCAGAGTGTGGAGAGAGGCGCAGTTGAGGCCGTGGAGGAGGAAGAGGATGGAGCGGTAAAGTAGCCTGGCGGTCCTGGTTGAGACGAGGATGGTGCTGAGGTTGCGGGAGCCGAGATGATGCCACTGCTGGAAGACGTTGAGCTAGGTGGCATGGTGATGGAGGTGCTTGGTGATGGTGTGAATGTGATCGTGGAATTTGTGGTCTGTTGCCCTGGCGGTACGTACGCGCTTGGCAGGGTTCCGGTGACCTGGCTGATCGTGGAAGGAACGCTGTAGACGCTGATGGGTGTAGAGAAGGTAAATGTGGTTGTGATGGTGGTATTAGCAGTGTACACGTAAGGAGGGATCGGGAGATCTGGGTTGTCCATAGATGTAGTGCTTAAGACGATGATCGGCGTTGAGAGGGTCGAGGTGGTCGTGGGAGTCGCACTTTCAACGTATGGTGGCATTGGTAAGTAAGGGTTGTCTGCGGAAGAGGTGCTTGACACACTTGCAGCTGTCGAAGTTGTAGTAGTTGCGGTGGTATATGCCGGCAGGATTGGCAGGTACGGGTCATCAATCGAGACCACACTAGATGTACTGGTAGCTGATACAGAAGAGCTGGCAGGAGTCGTCTCCTCGAAGATGATCCTACCAGCGAAGATGATCGAGTTGCCATACGAAGTCACAGCGTCTTCCGAGGACTTGAACATATACAGCCTCTGCGCGGCGCTGTACTGCACACCAAGACAGTCAACTATTCGATCACACAAGGGCAGGCTCCCGCTGATGCCAGCTGCGAAGGTAGGACTGCCAACATCGTTGCCAAGGACTGCAGCGCCGCATTCGATGTGGTAGCCGTAGCCATAATCGTCCACAATAGTGGAATCAGCCGAGTCGGGACATGCAGGTTCGTTGCCTGGTACTGGTGCAGCATTGGTGGCTCCGCCTGTATTCGTTACGCCCGTGATTTGGCTGAATAGCGTGCATTCGGTTCCGATGTAGTCGACGGCGACTCAAGTCGAGGTGGTATTGCAGTACCTCTGGCAAGCCGCAAAGTTGACCGCTTCGATACGCTTGACGAGTAGATCGCCAGTATTTGCCTTGTCGATTTCAACGCCAATGAAAGCTTGATTACAGTTGATGGTATAAGTGTTGCCGCCTGAGGTACACACTGTTACTCTATTTTGTCGCACCACTGCACATTGAAGCAGTGTCCGTCGGGCAAGCGTTTGCCGGCTCTTGTGGGACCTGCGTGAAGATTCCAGATGGCACACACGTCAACGTGCTCGCCAACGGACTCAAGCTGCTCATCGCAGGAAGCATGGCAGTCGAAGTCACGCCGTTGTCGACTGCCAAGAAAATCCTGCTCGGCATGGGCGAAGTCTCAATGGCAGACGGCTCAGGGACTTCACCTGCAACTCTCACGGCAACCCATACGGTGGAGGTTCGTCCCTGGGCTTGGAAGGCTCCGGCAGGCTTTAAATAATATAGCCCAGAATCATTCGCGCCATTGAATAATACGGCCGCACAGCCAGGCTGAACATCGCATTGAGTCATGCAATTGTCGAAGCTGTGGGCGACCCCGAGAGTCCCAGGGTCAGTGGAGATCCATTCTTCATCTCCAACCACAGTAAGTTTCGTATGGGGCAGCGCCAGAATCAGTGTAATTGCGTTGGGCCCCGTGGCCTGGGCATGGATTTGCAGGGAAGACAAGGCTGCCGCCAGAGGTAGGCGGAGAAATTGCAGAACTACTTGTAGAAAACGAGATCGGACCGGAGTAAGCCAAAGAAGAGAGAGTCGAGGTAGCCGCGCCCGTGCCGAGGGGAATCAAGTTGGTGGTTGCCGCGGGCGTGACTGATGAAAGGCTTGTGGAGTATGTTGATACTGGTGCAACATCAGCTGGCATCTGGTGCACTCGAAGTGAGTTGATATCGAAGTACGCTTCCGACAGTGCCGACGGGTTGCTCCCAACGTAGCAGACACAACGGGTCGAAGAGCTGAGAGAGGCGCTGTTATGCTGTGGGCACGTGTCGTACTGGCTGTAGACATTGCCAGCAAGGTCGCCACAGAAGTCAATGTTTAGGACGATGCTCATATTCTGAAAGTGAGCATCGATGTCGCAAGCTCCTTGGTGGTTGGATACCGGTGTGCCAAAGGTCGATGGGTCAGGCGTAGCACTGTAGACAGCGTCAGGAACGTTGTCTCGCGGAAAGAACCACGTCTTGACATAATTCGAAGTCCACTCCGTAGCATACAGGCCGCCGTCATTGAAGTTAAAGGGCGCGCCATAATCGTTCGTGATTGGTGGATCTTCCAGCGTGACACCACAGCCGGCGTTGTTGTTTTGGCAAGTGTCACAGTCGTTAAATCTGAGCTCTCCAGTCTGTCCGCTGCCTGCAACGGAGCACCCGGGGCTTGTGTTCATGCTGATCGTGTCCTCTGTATCATAATGTACCCCTTCGATAATATCGATCTCGCCAGTGTAAGGCCGGTTCGGACCAAGCAGCCAATACGCAGCCCATGAACCACAACCCGTAGGTATGTGATTGAGATCAATTATGAACAGTCCATGGTTGTATGTGTTGTCGCTGACAATGCGTACGCTGGGGATACCAGGTCCTCCTTCAGGAAACGCTATATTTGTCTCGGGTTTGAGAATTAATCCTCGCTGTTCGCCTATACTTGCATATCCGTTGTAAGTCGCGACCGACTCGTTTGACGTATTGAACGTGTCCGTTGCTAGGGTCGACCTTGTCGAAGAAGCTGAACTTGCCGAGCATACCAGCCGGCAGATAGTTGTCCACGAGTCGGTACGGTGCGGCTCCTGGTGCGGCTCCTGGAGCTCCGCCACCTTGGAGGAGACTTACTCCCGGTACATTTTGCGAGTAGACATGGTAGACAACGGAGCACAGCACGGCTGTCCTCGGAACGAGTGGCGAGGACCGCATTTTGGGCCTGTTGGGGCGGCCGTCTGAGCTCAGTAATAGCTTGGTCGTCATGAGGTGCTGTCTCAAGCGGACTTCGTACAAGCCGAGTACCACGCCGATAGTACAAAATACGAGACAGGTAGGAGCACGCGTTGTTGACGAAGAGAACTTACTTGCACATTCCAGAGGGTAGCCCGGCGCTGAGGAAAGCTGCCGGACCACATTCCCAAGAGCAGTGAGGAGGATAACGTGCCTCTCATTGCAGCGCGGATGAGCCATTAAGACATGATCCAAGACAGAATTTACGGCAATGGTACGCCTCGACGCGCTGTCGGAGCATCTTCTGGCCATAGTCATAGTCGGAACTTTGGTCTTGGCAATCTTGTGTGAAAAGGGCTGCGTACGGGATGGGACATTGGTGCAGTGTTGTGAGGCTGTGAATGAGCAGTATCATCTATCGTCAATGCTGAAGTTGATGAAGATGAAGAAGAAGAAGAAGAAGAAGAAGAGTTGGGAAGTGACTGCACAGAACTTAGAAAAACTTAGTTGGTCTGAAGATCTCATTGTCTCGTATCTTACACCACCACCCCTCACGCCCATGTCCATGTCCAAGTCCAAGCACTCAACACCTCACATACAACATCATCTTACTCTGCAGCATCATTCGTCGCGGTCATGCTCTCACGCCCAGCAACCAAGATTGCTCTCACGCCCGACGACATCGCGGCATACGAAGAACGCCGAAAGCAGCGCGAAAATGCCCGAGCGAGATCCGAAGAGCTGGGCGACTTTGGCGACAGCAGCAGAGTAGAAGAAGCTGCGGACACGATAGCGGCAGAGCAGGCGAGAGCGGCGAAAACGAATCTGACGCGCGAGCAGAGGCTTGGATTGGGAAAGCAGAGGCTTGGACTGGGAAATGCAAGATCATGAGCAGAGTGAGGGAATCCGCTGCAATGGTCAGACACATTGTCGGTTGCCACCGTCAAGATTTACGATAAAAAGCAACGGCGAGTAGTCGCGTCTCTGATACTTCGTTTGGGCACGCCAGCAAAGAGGTGACGGCACCACGGGGCTTTCAGCTTGCCTCCAATCCTGTCGATCCAACCATAGCGGCAACACCATACCTCTTTGTGTTGGCCTTTGCACAGCACGACATCTTTGTGGGAAGAATGGATCACGGGTCTAGCGTGCTGTGGTAGCCACTGTCATGCCGATTACTTTGATGAACGCTACCCTTCAGCCGTGTCGGCTGTGAAAGCGCTCATCATGGCACTAGCATGTATGTACACCTTCCCTTCCACCTGCCACATCTTGTGCTGACACGGTCCTCTAGGCGCCTTGTTGAATTCCTTCACTGCCTTGTGTGTTCTTCAGTTGGAGACTTGTGGTCATTGTTCATGTCCAGAGCATAGTCTGTGGTCTCTCGGTGGCGAGTAATGGTGTCCACCATAATAGCAGTCTCCAGTCCACGGCCACGCAGGACCGTGGCCGAGATCTGCAGAGAGACCTCGTTCTAGTCTCCATCTCCGCTGCAGCCTGCTCGAGTACCCGCAGAAAATTTCTACACGCAATATGCATATCGGCATGTCAACTGAGAATAGGTGCTTTTGTCGTGGTATCCTACGGATTCACACCCCTCTGTTCGAAAGCTTCTTGCCATGCGACGAGCCGATGTAAGGCCGTTGTAGCATAGATATCCACAAACCAATCCTAGCGCCACGGCGAAGACTCGCCATAAAGGCCCTTGCTACGGTGCTAGTGCGTTTTGACAGAGTCTACCCTTGCCTCGCGAGCAGAGCGCCCTACGGGTATCTAGCGCTATTCATTCGCATTTGACCAACGCTGCAGTAGCCAAAGTAGTAGCGAAAGTACGGAAGCGACTACTGAAACTCTGCTAAGTCGCATGGCACGACTGTCCAGAGGGGAAGGCGGGTGGTTAAAGTAAAGCCACTGGGCTGCCGAGTGAGTTGACCAACGCTGGATTGACCAAACACTGGCCATCGCCGTCAGCAATGCTTACATCTTTGCTCATCTGCAACCCACCTTCACGCTCAGCGCAGCGCTTGTGCGGATGACCTGAGCAGATCTGCCTTGGCTATAGAATCACGTCTCGCCAAGTCACGGCCAGAGTCCAGTTCCTTCCAAATTTCAAAGGTTGGGGCACTGCAAGACATACTTGCGTATGAAGCAAAACAAGCAGCCATGATCGCAGAAAAGGCAGCTCTGGTCCAGGAGATGGCAATCATCGACATCAAGATCAACCGATCCTTGAATAACGTCTTTGCGACCGCGGAGCCATGCTGCGAGCAGGCATATCAGCGCACCAGGATTGCGGCCACAACGACCACTCAACCCTTCTACACGGCCTTGAACGTGCTCCGAACGTGCAGAGATGAGCTGCAGGAGCACAAAGACACACCAAGATCTAAGGAGGACCTAGAAGTGTCGGAACATGGCTTTCAAAGGGCTGACAAGCCACCTCACCCGATCTCATCAAGACAGCTGGCACGGAATAGAGCAAAGCACCGCAAAGCGTGCTTTAACTCCACCGTACCGGACGCTAGTAAGGACGACTTCGAGGCGCAATACTACAGCGGCGAGGCTGGAAGTTTCCAGGCCCAAGGCCAGCAGCCCTTGATGCTACACAGGAATTTCAATCACAGCTCGATGAAGCACGAGATGATATGCGGCGCTGGAATGAGGAGAACGACCGCACGAGGGCGCTGTCGGATTCGAGTTTTGCGGGTAGGACGAGCGATCTGAATACTGAGAGTGCCGACTGCATTATGCGGTCGAATGCAGTGGAGAGTCGATTTTTGGCAATGTTCGACGTTGGCATTATGCGGTCGCTCGTGATGCTGAGCCGAATAAAGCAGAGGTTGGTGTGCCGCGGTGTGCCGCGTTTGGAGCCTAATCGTCTGACAGTTGTCTCTGGCCGATCTGACGGGTGACAGGCTCTGGATGTTGAGTCGCTTGGCCAGAGGGAGAACCCTGCTTTTTGGGGTCAGGGAGTGCCGCGAGATGTTGCTGAGGCGAGGAACGGCAAGTGGAGGGACAGGGCGAGAGAATTGGGGGTTGTGCTTCGATGATAACGCTACGGAGTGTCTGGAAGGCTTATGTAGTCCTCGAGTCGGTCCCCTATATTGGCGTTCCTGGCGATCTCATTCATCTCCCACAAAGGTTGAGGAATCACCATTGTACTGTAGTCGTGAAAAGCTGGAAGCGCCTCCAGTAACATTCCTGTCTTCCTCGGCACAATCGGTCGCGTGAGCCTCTGCCTCGCTACATGTCCAGCTGACACAGTGTGACTCCTCCTCGAAGCCTTCTGCACCGGCAGGTGGGTTAGGCAGCTTGCCCCCATGATGTCGATTTTCCCGGGCTACCACCTCCGCTGATGCTATCATCTCACTGATTTATTTCAAGGCTCCCGGCTGTAGCGTCTCTTTCTTCTCGCCGCAGTAAAGTGTGCCCTGCTCTGAAGAGGCCATATGAACAAAAGGCTCTCCTGCAGATGTAGTCGAAGAATGCGAGCCCTCTTCGCAGTTGTCAACGACACTGCGTAATATACAGCGTTGTACCGAGTTGTTTGTCCGCGACAACGCTGCGAAATGGTTTGCTCGAGCGACGGAGCATCTCCTAGATTCTTCCTTTCTTTGAGATAATGCCTGTCTTTGTGTTTGCGCCGAATGCGCGGACCTTAGATAGAGGACCGTCCGGATATTGAGACTCATGCGAGAAAGACGGACGTGAGTGAAGACGTAAAAGTAGAAGAGCGCAAGTCTTGCTGGCCCTGCGAAGGGCGAGGTACGTACATTACGCTATGCGAAGCTTTACGAGAGACACTTGCTCTGCGCAAATTCATCGTTCCGTGAGAATCTTCAGCGCAACGGCGCATGTCTCTGTCCTGTAGCTTCCCTAATACCAAACGCCTCGCTGCAAACGCATCAATCGAAACAACATCATATCCTTATCGCATGGCAAACCTCGTGTGATCTTGCACCTAATTCCTCGGCCTTCCATGTCCACGCCCGCCACCACCCCTACGTCCACGGCTCCTGAAGTTCCACCTCCCAGCACCTCTCTCACCGCGCTCCCAACTCTCCTTGTTCCTCTCCATCTCGGCATAAAACTCATTCTCCCTCTCCTCCTGCTCCGCCTTCTCGACCTCTGCATCCTTGATCTTCCTCACCTCCGGCTTCTTGGGGTTCATGTCCTCATCCTTGATCCACCTCGCATGCGCGCCATGTTCACAGCACACCACCCGATCCGCCAATGGAGGATTCTTTCTCCCGTTCGGGCAGAATCCGGCGAGGTAGTAGGGGCATAGCTTCTTATGGTGAATGTGGCGGAGATTGCAGTAGGGTCCGAGTGGGCAGAAGCCACGGGCGTAGTGAGGGCAGGCTGGGCGACGGAGATCGGAGGTGGGTGGAACGTGGAGGTAGGTGCAGTCGTCGCCGTTGGGGCAGATGCCGTAGCGGGAGAACTCTTTGCATTCGCGCTCGTCGCGGAGGTTGAAGGTGTGGGCGAACTCGCAGGATTCGGCTTTCTTGCACAGGCCTCGTTGGTAGTGTTTGCAGATCTAGTGGGAATATGTTTGTTAGGGACAGGGTGGAAATGTGGTTTGTATACACGAACATGTAGCCAATCGACATTTCGCAACATATGACAGTAGATAAGTCTTGACCCCCTCCTGCACTTGCGAAGCATCCTTTTGCTGTGATGCGATCCGTCTCGTGATCTCTGATGCAATGCACATGCTTGGCTGGGGTGTCGTGCAGGTGTTTACGTACGAGATGCGGCACGCCAGAGCGTTCGCCTTGTGGGAGGTAGTGGCGGTATGGACAAGATGCGCCTCTGGGACATGACTTGCCCTTCGAGTCGATGAACTCGGGACAGTTGGGGCGTGTGACTTTCGAGGGCGCGCCGAGTGTTGGTAGCGTGGCTTTTAGGTGGTTGTCGAACGTGAAGGAGGAGGGTGTGTATGTCTGAGGGTTGAGAGCCTGGTCGGCGAGGGACGGTCGCGTGGTAGTGGTGGTCGCCATGTTGGTGGGGATTTGGGTGACCCTTAGTGACGATGGAGAAGACACAGCGGATTGCAGTTGAAGTGGCTTTTGAAGCTTTCGGCAGTCTGGAGAAGCTGTGCTGCTAGCGCGGCAGAACGCTACTGTAGCTCTCGTGCATGGGCCAGGGTACGTGCCGGTGGGTGAGTGTGATCACTGTGATGGATGGGCTGCAAGGTCGTTCACCACCCATGCTCGCCGGCTTTGATCTCGCATATAGACCGCAACTTAATCTATTGATCGAGTCACAGCTCCTCGGCGGTACATGGACGTTCACACTGCTCGCAGAACCTCACCTTCCTGGCACGGCCAACATCACACGAGCGGCGGCAGCGAGCGAGACAGCTCCACGATCGCAGGTTCAGGGTGAGGGTGCGGGTGCGGGTGCGGGTGCGGGAGCAGTCAGATGCTTTGGCTGAGTGGCATGCCTGGCATCTGTTGATTACATTACATCAACGGCCACTTGCACGCTACTGTTCGCCTCACTAATCCCACTCGACACCTCCCGACGCTCGCTCGAACTGAGCTTCGCACCGGTAACACCCTCGTTCTGGACACATCAGCTGAGCTGGACAGCCCGCGACACCTCCATCTCCATGATAATGCGCAGCCGCCCTCCGCACCTGTGACTCCAGCCACGATAACCCACCCGCGACTACAACACCGCCAGCATGGTCTCTGAGAAGATCTACGACCTGTGTCGCCCTGTGCTCGACAATGACGACCTGGGGGAAGAGGCCAAGACGGACGCGCTTGAGGAACTGCTGAGCAGCGAGCCTACATCGCTGAAGGGCCGAGCTCTCGAGGATGCTGTGCTGGGCGTCATGTGGCAGTGGAAGACTGTGACCGACGACATCAAGTCGCCACCACCAGCACGAGCTGCGAATGTTGTGCGCTCGCGATCTCCAGCGCCGTGGATTCAGCGCGCAGCGACGCCCACCTCCAGCACAAGCTCACCTCGAGCCTCCGCAGCCATGCCCTCTGTCCTACCTGGATATGGTCCAACACCGCCAGCACTCGCCAGAACAAAGTCGCAGACTATTGGATCGCCCTTCTCGTCTCCCAAACCCTCACCGCGACTTCCTCTGGCGACACCCGTCATACCCCACAGCCCGCGACTCAGTGCCTACCAGTTTAGCGACTCATCGCCGAACACCGAGAACTACGGCGATTATGGCAGCGACACCGTAGACTGGCTCGTGAACGACGACGCGAGTAGTAACACCAGCTTCGGCGACTCTGGCTTTGCCAGTTCCTTAGAGTTCATCTCTCCATACACTACGCAAATGAGCCCCTACGATATGCTGCGATCTATTCTACAAGACAACAAGAGTGATGAGGAGTTGGAGCAGATTTTGGAAGTGAATGGTTACGATCTCAGCCAGACTGTCAACTCGCTCATGGAGGCGCAAGGCATGGGTCCAAATGCTATGGCGGCCGCGATACAAGATCAGCAAGATCAGCAGGCCCGGACTTTCTTGATAGGCAAGAGCATGTCTCCGTCTTCGCGACCAGTCACTCCAGCTGGGCAGCAGAAATCAGCGACCGTCTGTCGCTACTGGCTGGCTAGTGGGCAGTGCGCTCGCGCAGACTGTCGCTTTGCGCACGAGGTACAGAACCACATCTGCAAATACTGGCTCCAAGGCAACTGTCTCGCAGGCACAAGTTGCCTTTTCTCCCATGATCCTACCGTGATGTTACAGCAGATGAACCTTGGCCAGACCGGTGCGACCTCTCCACAAAACTTTGCACCCAACTTCCAGCTCCAAGACTACGACAGCTTTCCGGCGCTTCAGCCGACGACTAGTAATCCGTATGAAGACAACGAAAGCGCAGACCCGAGTATCCTAGATGCCGCGTTGCAACAGCAGCAGCAGACGTTCGCACAAATTCCGCCTGGATTGTTCCCCTCATTCGTTCCCACAGGACCTAGGCATGGCAGCCACCCGGGCTCGCGGCCCACTAGCAGACACACGTCTCGCGCAGCTACGCCGAGTCAGCAAGTCAACTTTCAGGATGATGAAGCGTTCCCATCTTTAGGCTCAGCGGCTACCAAGCCAGTCGGCAAGCGGCATCATGGCAAGAGAGGTGGCCATGGTCACCACAATCACGGACCACCCGTTCAACAGCCAGGTAGTCTTGCTGATCTGGTCCGCATGTCTCCATCACCTGGTTCGGTCAATGCTCGTGATGCGATGCGACGAGGCTTGAGAAACAACCGCTCGTTCACGTCGACCCGCGAGAACTCTGCAGCAGCAATGGCTATCCCTGCACCAAGAGAGATCCCATGGCTCGAGACTGGCGATAAGGTCAACAATTCGTACATGAAAGCTCGACAAGAAGCGTTCAAGCATGGAGGTCTTCGCAACAAATTCTTGCAATCTGCTGCCCAGGCGTGGAATCGTAACGATGCTCGTGGCGCCAAGGCCCTTTCTCTTCGTGGTCAGAACGAAAACGCGCTAATGCGTGAGAAGCACCGCGAGGCAGCCCGTGCTCTGTACGAAGAACGCAACAAGAATCTGGCTGCTGGCACCGGTAGCAAGGAGCTCTATGTTGATCTCCACGGCTTACATCCTGATGAGGCAGTTCAGTATCTCTCTGACTGCCTGCGAGAGCAGAAGTCGAGTTCCCGGCCGGTCTACGCCATCTGCGGCACTGGCCACCACTCCAAGAACGGTAAAGACAAAGTAGGTAAGGCGATACGGCAATTCTTGAACGAATGGCGATATGCGTTCCGAGAATTCTCAGTCCCAGGCGACCGCAATAATGTCGGTGGGATTCTGGGGATCGATGTGAGTGACCGATCGACGACGCTGTTCGTATCCTGGACTAACATCCCACAGCCGACATCCTTTGACAAGGATACTGCCACAAGGAAGGCACAGGACAGTGCCGTTGCACTTGAAGATACGGCCAACAAGGATACTAAGGTAATCACTGCGACGGAAGATCCACGCAAGGCGCCACCGCAGCGACTCGTGAACGTCGAGTTTAGTGATGAGGACGGTAGCTAGGACCAAATAATTGCAGTAAAGTAAAAAGAAAATTCAATAACAAGATCCTCTAAAATTCAACCAATAGATTGCTCTCCATTCGGAAGTTCAACAACAGCTGAGATGCCCCTACGAGCGCCGCTGCCGTGCAAAGCAGAATTGGGACAATGGCCACCAAGTGCATATTTTGTTGATGTCAGAGAAACGTCGAAACACTAATATGGGCATTTGATATAGTCTATGATTGCGTGCTCCTGCCACACGCTCGCTGAACGCTCGAAATGCATCGAATGATCATCCGAATCTCGCTTCACCGTGAAAACTCGTTCCCTCAGCTCGACGGCTCCGCACTCTCACTCTGGTTCCTCCCCTCCTCCGCTCGATTCTGCTGCACCTTATCCTGGTCCGCATGCTTTGCCGGATCAAAGACATAGATCGGAAACTCCAACCCCACAGTCCTCTTGACAATAACCGGCAACCTGCTCCAAATCTGCGGCGGCATGGGGATCAAAATACTAGTATCATGAAGATACTTCTCATACTCTGGCCAGCCCGTTCCTTTCTCATATCGCTTTTTGGCGCCTGGGCGCTCTTGCAGTGTCAAGCCCGAGACGAACATTAATAGCACTGTGAGGAAGATGAAGCCCACGCAGGAGGCGTAGAGGGCTGCGTAGGCGCCGGTCCCCATCGGAATGGTGCCATAGCTTGCCGGGGTGACGGCGATCATGTAAATGGACACCTGAGTGAGGATTTCACCGGCGTAGTTGGGATGGCGGCTGTACTTGAAGAATCCGACGTTGCAGACTGCGCCGGGTTGTTTTCCGGGCCCTTGCTTGAAGAGGTATTTCTGCACGTCGGAGATTGATTCCATGGAGAATGCCGCAGCGAAGAAGATTATGGCGATGATGTCGGTAGCTTTGCCGAAGGAGGGTTGGCGGTATCGGAGGATGTTGGGGGAATTTAGGAGGGTCACAGGCAGGGAGACGGTCCAGACCCAAAACATTTGAAAGACCCAGAAGCCGAGGAAGGGGAGAAATTTGTCTCTCTTGTCGTCGAAGCGGTCGTCTTTACCCGTTTTCAGGATTCGGAAGAGGAGGAAGCCAGAGAGGCGGGCGGCCCAGAGCATTATCATCAGAGAGGTGATGATTTGGCGGGCGTTGGTGGAGCCGCCCATGGCGAGAGTGATGATTGCCAAAAGGACAAAGTTGGACCCGCCCATGAAGTCGGTCAGTTTGTCGAATTTGAAGCTGAAGGCGAAGGCAAAGCCGATGAGCTGGTACGCGACGGTTATGAGAAAGGTTATAGCCAGGTAGTAGTTGTCCAGGACGTGGACGGGGGCGTGGGTTGGCATGATGGCGTTTTCTTCTGTGGTGATTGCAATGCTCGTCTTTCTTGCTGTGGCACAGCTTCAACACGTCGCGTAACACGCGCTGTCGTCAAGGTAACTGCTTAGATATGGGCTTCAACACTCGAGCGATCGTCCCCAATGTGAGTGAGGAAGGCCCCGAGATGGATCAGACAAAATATACACAACAGCACGGCCGCAGGATTTGCGCAGTGACGATGACATGTTCGCTCACCGCGAGCCCGTCGGGCGTATGTTTTGCCCGTTGCCCAGAGCAGAGAGCACTGCGAGGCGCGGTAAATTAGACTTTCGAGTGACGTGATGCATCCGCGACAGGATCACGAGGAGCGGCTACGTCCGTAATTCTATCTTGCAGATCGGCACTAACCCAGATCGTGGTTCGCGACGACTTTCGCGGTCGCGTTACCCTCTTGTTGCACGTGAATTCGCATCGTCACACTGCCAACAGCCATTCCATAGCCTCGAGCAAAAAACCACGAATGCCATTCATCGCCGAGACGCGGTAATACTATGGCTGGTAAAGGCGCTAGCAAGCGCGCCAACGTCAAAAGGGCACAACAAAAGCAGGCGCTCAAGAAGGCGACTAAGGCTCGCCTGAAGTTTGAAGCATCACTGCCGAAGGTGTCAGAGGTAACAATTGTCCATACAAGATCGAGAGGTAAGTACTGACTTCAGGTAAGGATGATCTCCTAGCATTTCAATTCGAGCACTTCGGCGATGACACAGCACCGGAGAACTGGTTCATTGACAAGGACACGGCAATCCAAGGACCTCCTCTCGACGATGATCTAGGGTACTACGAAGACGGCGTCAAACGTACCCTCACGGACGAACAGATCACCATCTTCCGAAGGAGCGAGCTATGGCAGATGAAGCAGGAGCAGAAGCTCGAAAGAGAAGATGAGGAAGAGCAGACGGCGAAGCGTGCCATGTCGCCAGTGTCTGACGTCTCCAGCTTGGAGGATGATTTACTTGCATATGCGACCGTCAAGCGCAGGGAGCATCTATCGCCGCCGAAGCAGCTGGCTAGGAGACCGTCTAGCAACCCCCGCAGCGACACGACGGCCTCGTCAGCAGCTCGTAGGAGACCTAGGGACGAAGAAGTGCCGTACGACCAGCGACATAAGCGCAAATGGGAGGCCTATGTCGGCGATGTCGATCCTGAGCACGGCTCGCTTACACAACGACGATTGGCCCGCGAGCAAGACAATCAACAAGCCGAGCCTGTGGATCTGGACTATTGAATGCTCCGAAACGAATGAAGAGCAGCAGATGATCGATACAACTCCTGAAGTAAGTGTTATTCCCGTTCAATGCCTCCAACGCACATGATGAGAAAACCTAGTCATCCTTAGACGTGAAAGCTCAACAAGATGCTGAGTTCGGGTTCGGCCACAAGCACTTACCCAAGCAGTGCTTGAGCGGCTACTGTCGACTGTCTAATCTTCTCTCTGACTGCTGGGATCATCCTTCATATGTTCTTCACGCTGTGCCAGAGCTTATGCTAATGATCGACGTAGGCCAGGATGCTCGCGTTCCAGCGGGATTTCTTTACTCGTCATCCTTAACCCAGTTATCGAACCATCGCACAGCTTGGAAGTACGCACGCACTTCCCTGAGCAAAGACCTTCTTCTTGTCTGTCAGGTTGGTGCGAACAGCAAAGCCATGCTCAGCATTCGCGTAAAGCGGCGTCTGATAGGTCTTGTTACCCTCGAAGGAGATCGACTCGATGTTGGTCCGGTTCTCTGGCATGTTCGAGCTGTCGAGATCACCAAATGCGATACTTATGGGACCCGCAACAGCTTCCCACCACTCAGCAAGCACAGCAGATGGATGCGCTGTGAAGCCGACATCGACACCACGTCCTTTAGCCAGGAAGCGGGCGACGAATTTACCACCAAAGCAGTATCCGACCGCTGCGAATTTCCTGGCCTCTAGATCCCCACGTGTGGAGCTTGTTGTGGACCCGATGATGGCCTCGACCTGAGCTTGTGGGTGGCGCGCTCGCCAGGCAGTCATATTGAAGGTCGAGTTGGGATCACTAAGAGCATCGACCGGAATTGGATCTCACGCGAAACTGATCCGGCAGTACGACGAGGTAGCCAGCCTTCGCTAAGCTGTCCGCAAGAACACGATTGTTCACCAACGCGTTGCCGAAGATGTCGGTCAAGTACAAGATCGCAGTATCTGTCTGTGACTTTCGACCACGACCACGTGGATATGCAAGGTACAAGCTTTCTGTCCAAAGCTGTCAGCAGGTTAGGCATCACTTCCTTCATTTCGAAGAAATGCTTACCTCCACCAATGCTCTTCGTCTGGCCGGTAGAATTGCCAGGATGCAGCACACCATTCAAATGCCACGAACCACCATGGTGTCTTACTGAATACATCTCCAGCATACTCATGGCGAAAGTCCTGCTTTCCATGTGCCAACACCGTAGCTGTGCCGGTGAGTGATGCTGTGGCAATCTTAACGAATATTGATTTCGTGACAAATACACTGAGGGAATGAAAAAGGACCAAGGAGTTGTCAGGAAAAGCAACTTACCAAGTCTTAATCATTGTTATCGATCTCCGCCTGCTCGGTGAACAATGCAGATCGTCCGCCTTTGCGTGACATTCATGCTAAGTGCCTTCTAGGCTGAATTCAGACGCACGCGCGATGGTAGCACCTATAGCGGCTTGTTGGGATGCAGTGCCAAGGGCACTGCCCGCGTCAATTGCATCATTAGGTCTGCATACTGTTTGACCAAGAGGTTCGGCATATTGAGGTTGCAAAGCACGAAGTAGGCGAGGTCTGCGAAGAGGGATAATGAGGTATGTTGGAAAGTGAGATGAGCAGGGCGGTCCAGACCATTTGGTCCTGGTAGGGAACAGTGCGGGAGCCGTTTGTGCTGAGGTCGATCCGGTCTCTGAGGCAGGGCGACAGAGAACTCAGTGCTCTGGTGCTTTGTGGAGGCTTGATAAACTGCACTGGTTACACTCTTCCATGCTCGCTACATGGCGATTCCGAAATGCCCATCATAAGTCCGCAAATAAGTCCTGCCCACTTGGTCCGTCTCAAAATGCTCTCGGCAATGCTCATGCAGACGTCTATCAAATCCCTACAGATTTCTCCTCAGCTCCTGCTCCCTCTCAATCGCTTCAAACAAGCTTTTGAAATTTCCCGCCCCAAACCCATCAAAATTATTCCTCTGGATAATCTCCAAGAACACCGTTGGTCGGTGCATCAATGGCTTCGTGAAAAGCTGCAGTAGATACCCTCCCTCATCAAAATCAATCAAAATATTCAGCTTCTGAATCGTCTCGAAAGACTCATTCAACCTCATTCCCGCCTGCTTCAAGCGCATTCTCGTACTCTCGTCATACGTTTCTGGCGCACTGATGAACTCTACACCTCGAGCTTTCAAATTCGTCACGGCGGTGATGATATCCGGTGTTCGGAGCGCGATATGTTGGACTCCAGGACCGTTGTAGAAGTCAATGTATTCTTCAATTTGGGATTTCTTCTTACCGTTAGCGGGTTCGTTGATGGGAATGTTGACGACGTCGTTGGCTGAGGACATTACTACTGACTTCAAGGCAGGAAAGTCTGTGCAGATGTCTTTATCGTCTACGCTCCAGAACCGGTGGAAATCAAGGCAGCCCTCGCAGAAGGAGCAGGCCCCGTCCATTTCGTCCCAATCCTAGTTTCCGACGCAGTGGTCGATGGCTTCGAGGTTGATGGGGGAAAGGTAGGTGTTTACGGGGTTCTTTGTGGTGGAGGCGCGGTAGCCGGAGAGGACGTCGCCGTCAGGGGAGGTGTCGGTGTGGGGTGGGAGGACGGATTTGGCGCCGTTGTGCATGGCGTTTGAGTAGACGGCGAGGACATCGTCGACTCCCAAGGCGACGTCTTTGACTCCGTCGCCGTGCTTGTCGAGGTGGGCGTAGATCCGGTCTAGGAGCCTTTGCTAATTGAGTGGAGCTTCTGCAAGGGTCTGCCGCGTTGATGATCGGATGGGAGATGTGAAGACGAAGCGCACGCCGTTGTTCCGGACAACATGGCTTGCAATGTATTGTGACCCGGTCTCGAGGCCTTTGTGTGCTACACGCTCGAAGCCTAGCCGTGTTGTGTAGTATTGAGCAACCTGTTTTGCGTTGCCGGCCCACCTGATGGAAACTTAGTGGCAGCAAGATATAGCGACGTGGTGTTCTTACCAAGTGACGTGATCATAGCCTCTGTACTCAACCTGCCGGCTGGGAGCTTGCACTGAGTGTGCAGAGCATGAGCTGTCGAGGTCGTATAGCGGTGCAGTTCTGCCTGTGTCGGTCGTGACGATCAATGCGCCTGGTGCGATTGTGACTCTGGTTGGGAAAGCTGGTGTCCGAGAAGTCGTTGTTCGACAATGGTAAATAGACAAAGGGAATCGTAGCTCCTCATATGACCTCCATTCTTTCACATCATATCGGCATCGGCACAGGAAGACTGAGGACATCAGCTGCGTCGTCTTCGTTGCTCGCCTACCCTTCTGATCGTTGCAATCGGTTAAGCCGCAGTCACGTGAGCCGGAGAGCAGAGGCAAGCGGAAAGCAAGCGGGCGGCTCAACGACTAAGCCGCACGTTGGCGTCGGCGGGGTCCTCAGACAATGGCCGAGAAGATGTGAAGACCGAGTGTTGCAAAGATATTGATATTTGCAAGCCCTTCGTGTCCGCCTGCGACGTTCTTCATCCCAAAATCCGCTCCACTATGTCCACAATCATGCCACCAAAGATATTGTCCAAAGCCGACTCCAAAGTCCTTGCACAGGTCTTCGATCCAGAAAGCGGCCCAGCAAATGCAGAAGTCCTAGTAGACTCAGACCTCCCAAGCGACCGCCGCATATCGAATCCCAGGCTTCTATCACAGCTCAGGTCGCGCGAGAAAGAGGCGATATTGTTCGTCGAACAGTTCGAAGCTTCCGGACGAGAATCTCAGCGCAAAGAGGCGGCATATCTTTCAGCCCTGGCCATCCTAGATGATCTGATCAAGAACCACCCCGACTATGCATCAGCTCGGAACAATCAGGCCCAGCTAAGAAGATGGCGTTTTGGCGATCGTAATACACTGTGCCAGAAGAAGGCACACCTCGACGAGGGCCAGAGGTCAGGCGCCAAAGATGCGGTGGCAGACCTGAAAACAGCAATCGTGCTTGCATCGCCGGACCGGCTCCAAGATGCCGTGTCCCCAGCGCAAGGTCGACTACTCGCCCAGTCGCACACGCAGTTGGGCGCGATATACTGCTCAGCTTTCAAAGACCTCGAGGAGGATTCCAACATGGATGTAGCAGAGCTGGAAAGTGCTGCGTGGACCAAGGACAGATTCGAAGAAGAGGCTTCCAGGTTGTTCTACCTAGGCGGACTGTACGGCAATGAGGTGGCCAAGGCACTTGCTGTGCGTACAAATCCACATGCAAAGCTCTGTGGAAGTATTGTCAAAGAGGCTGCGCGGAAGGAGCTGTCCAGTGCTGCATGATGATCGCAGGATAGTGCTCTGGGTTGTCGCTGTTGTCACGCAGCCGTACGACTCCAGACCCGGAGAAGCGTAGTTCCACCTTGGGTGTGCCGTCTGTCGGAGCGGCCGTTGTCTAGCATAGCTCACTTCATCGATTCCAGTACACGCCAAACATCTTGCCACCCTTCTGCTTTCCAAGTTTCCAGGAGTTGGCATCTTCCAGGTAGTACCTTTGTCCCGACACGTCTAGTGCAAGCATCTCATATTTGAACTCCTCTCCTTCCCTTCTCGTCATGTGCAGGTTCACAGTGCCTTTTGCCACTGGCCCTTCAACATAAAAGTGCATGTGGAGATGCTCCACTCCCGCTCTGTCTTTCTCGAAACGGCTGGCAATCGTTCTGTTGCGCGCCCATCGGCTCCAGCTGGGCTCTCCGTACGCGCTGATCTCCCTCTTACTGTAGCTGCCCTCGCCAGCGAGCATTTCGCGACACTTCGGGTCCGCTCTTACACGGTCGGCAGCGCTGTTGAAGTATGCCGTCTTGCTGTCCGTAGAGAATACCTCCAAGTACAGCACCGTCGCAATGCCTCCTGTCAGCACAACACCAAGCGCGACGAGGCCGAAGTTGAACGTCTGTTGTGTTGCCCGTGCAGCTTTCTCGCGGGTCGACAAATTCGTCCACGGCACGCGGCCAGTATCGTTCATCACTGTTACTGCTTTCCTCTTGCTCGCGCTGGAGCTGTTCGGTAGCGATGTGGTGGTGGCATGGCGGAGTGGTGCATGGGAGACGCCTGATATCCGTATTCCATAGTTGCAGCTATACAGCGATGAAGCCGCAGGCCTTGCAAGCGGGCCTTTCACGATGTGCTCAAGCATGTCGTCCGGTGTATGTGAACGTGAATGTGAAGCGTGAGAGAAGAAGCAGAGCCGGGACTTGGAGGTCAAGAGCTCCCGAAAGTGGGTGGGGTCTGCAACATTGGGAAGCCACAAAACGTTTCGGGCAACTGAATTCATCAAACAGCACACCGAGTCAACATTGGCCCTAATAACATGCCCAGGTGCAGTCATGGCAGCTAAGGAGCTAGAGACGCTCTTGAATGCTCTGCGTGACCGCGATATCGATCTTGGGGAGAATCATGTGGCCTCGGCATTCGAAGACAAATCAGCCAAGGACAGCGCCTCCGCTTGGGTCAATCAATATGTGCAGCCGTCGACATTGCTTACCAAAGATGAGCTGGCCTAGTAAGTCGCCTTGATCTGGTCTCAGTATGCGGCTGATCAGGAGACAGCGACCAAAAGCACCAGATCCAAGGCACCCCTTCCTTGTTGCACCTTGGACGGCCTATATCAGACGCGGAATATGAAGCCACAATAGTGTCCCTTGAGGCCAGCACAGCAGCCATCGATAGGCAGAGCGAGATCCTTGAGTCGCAGAAGCGTGCACTTCAAGAAATCAAGGCTCGCGATGCGATCTCAGGAAACAATGCCTCTGTTCAGGAGGATCGACAGAAGAAACTGGGCCGCCAGCGAGCACAGCTTGGCTTTGATGTTGACGAGCTGGCTCAGGCTCTTCAAGCGAACGTTCGATCCTCTCTGAAGCAGGGCGACGTGACCACCGCTGGACTTCCCTCCGCGGTAGAGCGACTGCTCGAGAAAGATGACCGCCTCCTCGATGGTCTTCAAAAATTGCTACCAAAGCTGACCGACAGCTCTCAGGATGATGATGGAGCCAAGGATATCGAGTACTTGTGCTCGATGCTGGCTGATCTGTCTGTTCAGGAGATCCACGCTCGCTTAGACAAGGCATACCACGATTGTGTCTCAGATCATGACCACCTGCAGGACGGCTCTAGCCGCAAGGAACTTTCTGCGCAACAATTGAAGCAGCAGAAGAATCTCCGCCTCGAGCTTGAAGAACTCAGTGGCGAAATTGATGGTCTGGTCAGCATAGTAGTTGACCATCAGTACCGCAAGCCCCTCAAAGATGGCATGCTCTCATCACTGGCCAGCGCTCAGGTGCAGAAATCCAAATGGTCCGAGTACACCATTTCGGCTCTATCATACCTGACCGCTCGCTTGGACGCACTCGCTGATCACGTCGAGCAAGTACATGCTCAAGCAAGTGCGTTGCGCGTCGTATCCACCGCCATGACTGAGACCCTCGCAACTCCGGATACGAGATCTGGTGCAGCCCAGAATCACCCATCACCCATGCTATCGACTCCTAGTGCCAAGGGTCTCAAACCGCTACGACTCGTACAAGCCAACCTCTCGGAGACTCAAGACCCAGCTGTACCGTTCTTGCGACACCATGAAATTCGCTTCCAGGACGGAGCCAGTGATGACAAACTCACGAGCGTATTGACGTCGGCGCTTCACGATCGGAAGCAGCGACTAGACCACTTGTCAAAGTCGACAGAAGGTACCATCTCCGCCGCCACAGCGAAGTCAGTATCGCGAACAGATGTGGATGTTCAGGATCTTCTCGGCGCGGTCTATGCCCAGTCCTGTTACGGTACCACTCACCTTGTCGACAGTGATTCCCAAGCTCAACTAGACAAGCTGGAGCACCAGACGCAGAAGCTCGGCGATGAAATGCGAGAGATCGATGTTGACGCAGTTGCACACGTGGCCAAAGCCAAGCAGGAAGCTGCCTTGCGCAAGCTACTGTAGCTGGTTCACCAGTAGGGATGGGCCAGTCAACAGCTATGTATCAGCCTGCCTATATGCTAATACGGGTTCTATGGCTGCGTTCTACTGCTCAGCCTTACTGCCACGTTCCACGTCACCGGCATGGGTTCGTTCTGCAATACTCTTACGACCGACGGCGACACTGACTGTTTGCCATCGCGACAAGCCATCCAGTCCCAAGACATCACTACGGGGAAGCATCACTGATCAACTTTGCGAAGTTTTGCGAGGCTCGCTGAGCCTATCGCGAGGGAAGCTCTTATGTTGAAATGAGCAATTTCGGCAGCACGTTACGAAGTGACGGCGCGAAAAGTTCAGCGCTAAGAAAGGAATGTGCACGATACCTGTCAGGGTCGCTCATACAGGACCAGGCAAGCGGCGTGTACACCGTGCATCTGCAGACTGCGCAGGCAACGTTGAAGATGAGAATGATTGGCAATTCAACCAATGAGGCACTCCTTTGCTGCTCTCCTCCCCTCAATAATACTCATCAGTGGTCACAAAAACGCGGTAGTGTCCATGAACATTTAGAAGCACCGCAAAGGACCATGTCAACACATCGGTAGGCGACGGTCCTGTTATACTGGGTATGCTACAGTGTCGGGATGCGTACTATAGCTGCATCCGACAATGCGGCACGCGAGCACGATCTTATGTCTCTCGCGAGGGAACGCACCTGCATGAAAGAAGCGTTCTGATATTTTGCCGTTGCCCGGAGTCCGCTAATAATTTCGCCTCCACATGATGGTGCGGTACGTTGCGGCTGCTTTGAACGGGTCGATGCTCAACTATGGCCTCCGACACACTAACATCAGTCTCTGACATGCAGAGTACTGGTTCAAGCAGTCGTTCACGCTGGTCAAGTAGCGTCTTCTCGTGCCTCAGTATTTCCTGCAAGACAGCTGCTAAGAGCTGGCCGATGTGTGTAGCGAGAGCATCGGACCTCACCGAGGTACCAGGAAAATGTGTCAACATTTGGTATGAAGTGTGGTTGTTCTACATGTGAGGCATGCGACAGTGGCTTGCTTAAGACGCTCCAGCGGCAACTTGTTGGATGAAGCTGCGGAAGGTGTTCAGCCTCAAGCGTGGAGGTGGTGCGGCGCCCAGCTCGCGTTATTCCAAATTACCGCTAATAATCCTTGCCGTTCGACACGCTACTGTAGCGATGTCAAACCTTGCTTGCGAACGTCCAGTCTCTACTGACCGCCAGCACGCCAACCGCAGTGCAAAAGGCGAGCTCAGGCAGGGAGGTCGCGCGCGAGGCGATTGACCGAGTCATCAAGGGTCAGGGTCACGGATTCGAGCATGCTCAGAACCGCAAGCAGATCATCTCGCCGCGCAGTGACGCCTTTCATGTTCGGACCAGATGGCAGGAGCCATATACCGCGATTGCCGTCTCGTGCGAACTGCTCGCAATTCGACCCAGTTACAGGCCGAAGCCTCCACCCCATTGGTCCGTTGACATTGATTGGATTTTCCACCATCTGCCTCTAACGAGGAGATCACGGATCACGCACGCCGAGACGGATCCTGGCAGTTATGCATATGGATGTGCATAGAACAGCAGCAAAACAAATACGCAAACCTGCTCCACGCGCACTGAGACCTGCCCTCGGCAAAGTCGTCTGTTGCCCTTTTATATAGGAATTAACGTTATTGAGTTGCAGCGCGTGCGCCAGGGATATCACTGCATGCGAGCGAAGCTTTTGTGCACCATCGGTCATCAACAATATAATAATCATGTTGCCAGGACCAGGGCAAGAGGTGTGCTCGTGATCTCCCCACAGTGCTGGAACGTTGCCTTCCCCAGGCCCCAGCTCGCTCCCCGCAAAGATCGACACGACCGCCACAGCCGCCATCTGCTAACCACGGACAATCTAGTGCGACAAACAGCTGGCGCCTCCGGTCGACCGCGAGGCACACACTGTTGTTGTGTCACCACAACGGCTGCAGCAATCCGTCGTTCACGAGCGAGAGCTCAGTGACCGCGCAGTCAAGGCCGACGCTGTACCATTGTCCTGCTCGTGAGCCTGTGCCTGTGCGATGCAGGCATCGAGGTGTCGCGAGCGCACTATTCGCCTCATAGTCGGCGCCATGGACAGGCTCCGCACATGATGATACAGTAGAGGCCGCCCAGCCATCCGGAGCGCCGCTGGTCCTGGTCTAACTCCAGAGGCACGGCGGCAGCCTTCCAACCGCAATAACGTTTGCGGAGAGCATCAGTCCTCTTAAGGATAGCTCTGGGAGAGCTGTACGCGGAGTGGCCAAGGCGTCCGTCGACGCGTTACGGATGAGCTCTGATTGCCGTTCAATGCTTGCGATGGCGCCGCTGTTCTTCGTCCCTTTTGGTTCGCCTGTCCTGGGCCAGAGCGCGAGTGCGTTTGTAGACTGGCCTAGGTTGTAAACCTTCCGGGGGAACATATGCGAAGCGCCGATCGGTGCGCGTAGAAGCAATAAGACAGCTTCCTCGCCCTGGTCGGTCTTCTCCCATCGCTTGACTGCTGCATCGAGTCGTCGGCCAAATAAATCCGTCACTGCCCAGCGAAGACCTCGACAACACCTTCAACATGTCGGACACATACAACGCGACGCAGAACAATGCAAACCTAACTGCCCCAAGTCCCAACAACGGCCCTCTCGAGAAGGACTATGGCAATGGTGAGTTGCACCCTGCTCGTGCTATGTCAAGCTCTGCAGTGTCGCACTGAACCGCCATTGACTATCACACGACGTTGCGCGTGGCGCCGATGGTCTTCGTGCGACCGCAATGGAGCTGCACGGGTGGCCACTCTTGGTGGAGTTGACTGACGGGCCCTCGCAGGATACCACCTCGACGGCAACACCGACGCAGACACCGCGTTGAGGAAGATCCAGACTTCCGGCTCCATCTCCATCAGCCCAGAGCTGTTCGAGAAGATCTACCTGTCCCCACAGAACAAGGTCGCTGGTGACCTCAGGAAGACATTCGGTAACCCAACTCCTCTGTAAGTTACAACCCTTTGCGACGAGTAATTGTTCCTAATCCGTTCACAGGTGTCTTGTCGGTTTCCTGCTCTCCCTTACTCCACTCTCTTGTGATTTGATGGGATGGCGAGGCGCTGGAGGCAACGGTGCTGCTAGCACTGGTGTCTTCTTCTTCTTCGGGGGTCTTCTCATGGTTCTCGGTGCGCTCGGCGAGGTAAGAAATGATCAGTCGTGTGGCTGCAAGCAACTCACTCACGACAGCTTAGTTCATCCTCGGCAACACCTTCCCCTTCGTCGTCTTCGGCTCCTTCGGTGCCTTCTGGCTCTCGTTCGCCGCAACTCTTCAGCCATTCTACAATGCATACGGCGCATACGTTACAACACCAGGCGCCTCAGCGGCATCAAGCTTGCAGACTCAAGGCTTCAACTCCTCGTTTGGTAAGCAACTGCGCAGTCGCCATTCTGCCCATCCGATCTGACCATTTTCTAGCCTTCTTCCTCGTCTTCATGGGAGTGCTCTGCTTCGTCTATCTGATCCTCTCCCTCCGCACGAACTTGGTGTTCTTCTTGATCTTCTTGTTCCTGGTTCCATCCTTCGCACTCCTCGCAGCCGCGTTCTTTGCACTCGGTGCCGACTACACTGGCAACGCTGCCACCGCAAAGACCTACGTCTTGACCGCTGGTGCCTTGACCTTCGTCGTCGATATGCTCGGCTGGTACATCTTCTTTGCCATCATGTTGGCATCGCTCGACTTCCCATTTCAGCTTCCAGTCGTCGACCTTTCGAGGTTCATCAAGGGCGCGTCGGACAAGGCGAAGAAGGATGCATACTCTGCTTGAGGGCTTGGATCGGATGTGATATGATATCTGAATGAGATGATTACCTAATCGACGAAATGAAAGTACTCTTCCAAACAATGCGCGAATGTCTCAGCTCCTGTTGTATATACCCATTGCTCTCGTGAGATTGCTGACGCCGTCTCACTCCGAGGCTCGTGCTTACTACAAGTAATCGTTCTTCGGCACGGCACATCTCGAGAAGCGACGGTTTTCGTGTACATATCCCTGACTTCTCTACTTCGTTCCGATTACTGGACACATGTTCACCTCGCCGCTGCCCTCCTTGTCGCCGGGTCAGTGCACGGAGGAGACCAAAATCCGGCTCTCGGATGTCAGCTTGTGTCGACTTCCTTCTGGCAATATACGAGTCCTTTCCGCTGCATAATTCCATCGTGATACAGTGACCATCGGGTTTTAACAGCCATACACTGGAGTGAAAGACGACGCCGTGGCATGGACGCATACACATGGGACAGCTGTCGTTTTGCCACGCCCGACCGATGTACCTACCACACGCTCGATGACTCGCGATGCTCGTTGTCTTTGCCCCTCCTACCTCCAACTTCGATGACAATTAGCAGTGGACCCAATGCTTTACCCTATCCGCGGTTGACAGGAAGCTGTTCGTCCATCTCGGACCCCACCTCGAGCTTTGGACGTCATTCCTGAAAGACTGCAATGGTTTCTTCGCTGGACTCGTGGAACCTGCAAACACGGCTATAGTGGAGTGGTTAAGGTGCTGTTTCCTGTTCGTGGAGTTGACAAGCTCGTTCTTCCATCTTCCTTTTGCGGCATTGACAGACAAGATTCGCACAACATGGGCATCAAACTTCACTTCCTCCAAGCATCGCGCTGCATCCGTACAGCATGGCAACTGGACGAGCTGGGTCTGGACTACGAGGTCAATTTCTCCCCTCGCGAGAACGGTGTAGCGCCAGCAGACTTCAAGAAGCAGGCGGGAGGTCTAGGGAAATTTCCTACATTGGAAGACAACGGAGAAGTGATCTACGAGAGCAGTAATATTTGCGAGTACGTTCACCGCAGTTCTCACACGTCAAATCAACCCTGACAATCTACAGATATCTCTGCGACAAATACGACAAACAACACAAACTCCTCCCAGCCCTAGGCGACGCCCACCGCTATAAAGTCCTGCAATGGGTCCACGCTTCCGAGGCAACGTTCATGCTTCACGGCCTCGCAGTCCTCTACGCCAAGTGGTTTCAGAAGGGCGGCGACATCGAAGCCACGGTCGCTGGCTTGAGCAAGAACGTCCAGAAGGATCTCGACTACCTCGAGATGACATTAAGTGAAAGCAAGGGGAAGTTCCTGTTTGGTGATGAGCCGACAGCTGCAGATATCATGATGCATTTCTCGGCGGCTTTCATTTTGGCGAGAGAGCTGGGTACGGCAGGGAAGTCGTGGCCGAAGATAAATGAGTGGATCAAGCATTGTGAGGAGAGGCAGGCGTATAAGAAGGCTGTGCAGCATACTGGGCATAAGTTGTAGATGCGGTGATCAGTGGCTTCGCGCCGATATAGAGCCCTGTAGGAGCTGCCTATTGGATGCCGTGTTTCAACTTCAGCTGCTTTGTGGGCTGCAGGACGTAGTTATTCCGCTGAGCTGACCAGATCTAGGGGCTGGCTCATCGGTTTCAAGCCAAGCTCAGTCTTATGACGGGAAGGCTTGTTACTTTTGTCGCACGCTGGGGTCATGTCGACACCGCTGGCAGACATCGCATCATCGCAGAAGGACCGGACAACGCCCATGCTGCAGAGGAACTTACCACGACTGAGTTTGTCACATCGATTATGTCCTACCTGGACGGGTGGAACTCGATAGAATCTCAAAGGATCAGCAAATCCTTCAATGAAGGATTCGACACTTCCTCACATCTTTAACACCTCGCCATGCTCGCACCTACCAACAAGGCCGCCGATCGGATACGCCCACGCCGCCTACGGAACCCAATTCTCGCAGAGATGATCTTCCCGAAGCTGCGTGGCTGCACCCGCAATGAGTCAACAAATACGCTCTGGTATATACACGGCCAGCGCATCGAGCATAATTGGTTCGGTACCAAGCCTCCATGTCTCGAAGTCATGTTCATGGAAGAACTACTCCGTCCCCAGCGGTCGGAGCCGTGGTGAACTCTCTGCCGGGACCAGCTGGCGCCGTGCATATCTAGCAGATCCAGGACTCACGGTATCGATAGACGCGCAGGCGAAGGGTGACTGTTGAGTGATTGGTGTTCTGAGAGATGGTACTACTGTGGGAGAATTGGTCGATTGGCTTGAGCTGTGAGCAATGGGCAAGGCTTGTCCGGAGGGAATGCTGGACTATTCATATGAGTATCACTATGGTACCTGTACTGTTGTGGGGCACAGAAAGGCCTCGTGAGTCCGCATGTCGGCGTAGTGACTCCGGCAAGCCTGAAATGGAATGCCGCTGCATGTATCCTGGTGGCACAGCAGTCGTGTAGCTTCTCCTCATCAGCAGTCACTTCTTTCTCTGATTGCAGAGTCTCGTATCCTCGAATGCTCCCAGATGATTCTTGTTTACGATGCGTCTTCTCAAGCATGCTGATCATCTTGGTTCCGTCCAGGGATGTTGCAATCCCCGTGCATCAGCAGCATGAACACCTCCGAATTGAGGCAACAACGGCTCCCCGCAGATCAACATCGCCTGCGACAGTCTTGTGACTATCAAGAGCACCAACACGAGAGCACGAGGAACAAGATATGGCGGCATCTTGATGCGACCAGATAACAAGATGGGCAGAACATCGGGCCTTGGTTGCAACCCACACGGAGCGGCATGTGGAGGAGGGGCGTCAAGTGGAGGGGCACTCTCGCACGAGCCGACGAGTGTCTACTTCCTCCAATCACTGATACTACATTGACCGCATTGTGCTCCTGTCGGCAACGATAGCACTTATTTTCAGACACGAGACTTTCTTCACGACGCTTCTCTCGGGCACGGCCACCTCGGACAGGCCGCAAATTTTGGCGGGAAAGTGAGCAGGCCGGCCGGCAGCAGAGAAGCGTCGATTCAACGTACATTCGCGCCAGCAACCACCGAGCAGAGGTATATACTTGCTACCACCGCCAATGCGACCTAGCACGTGTCAGATAGCGAGCTGAAGTACGGATAACTAGCTCAGCTGGTCAGTACCTCTTGTCCCTCATCTTTCACTTGAAGCCATGCACCAGATCATGCAACGCTCTGACACCGATTATCCTGACACTGCTCCCAGGACTGTAGCAGCTACTAGACCTGACTCACCTATGGGCTCTACCATGCCCGACAACATCCTCGACGATATCTCGCACCGACGATACAACGCGCTACGAGGCTCTTGGGTGTTGGTATCTCCGCATCGGACCAAGAGACCATGGCAAGGTCAGCAAGAGGAAGCGAGCAAGAACACACTACCGAGCTATGATCCTTCAGTACGTTGAGATATGGTCGGGTCATGATACGAGAGGGACAGCGAGCTGATGGGCGCAGTAGTGTTATCTATGTCCTGGCAATAAGCGAGCACAAGGCGATTCCAATCCAAAGTACGATAGCACATTCGTCTTTGTGAACGATTACTCCGCTGTGAAAGAGCAACAAGCCCAATACAGTCCACCAAAGGAAGATGGCAGTAAGCGAAAGCATCGAACGTTCAAGCGTGAACGATATCTGACAGTGAACAGCTCTGGCATCGAGGCTGCTTAAAGCAGAAAGCACGACTGGACAATGCTATGTCATTACTTTCTCCCCAGCACACAACCTCACACTGGCCGATATGCCGCCTCAGGACATCTTACTGGTGATACAAACATGGACCAAGATCTACACATCACACTTGGATCTACGATCGCCTTTATACAAAGCCGCACGATCAAACGGTCTGCAAAACGGCGAGGTAGCGGAACAGTCGAGACAGCAATTCAGGTACATGCAGATCTTTGAGAACAAAGGTAGTGCAATGGGTTGCTCGAATCCACATCCTCATGGTCAAGTCTGGACGACGACATCTTTGCCCGAAGAGCCTAGTCTCGAGCTCCAGAATTTGAAGCAATATCGACGCGAACACAGCGGAGCACATTTGCTAGTCGACTACGCGAAGCTGGAAAGTGAGGCCGGCGAACGAACAGTCTTCGAGAACAGCAGCTTGTGGGCAGGTTGTCCTTGGTGGGCGACATGGCCTTTCGAGATAATGGTCATTGCTAAGCAGCACAAGCGGGCACTTGTGGACTTTGACGAGAGTGAGCAGAAAGACCTGGCCGAGGTGATGTGTGAGGTCACTAGGCGATACGACAACCTATTCGAGACCAGCTTCCCTTACAGTGAGTCGGCACATTTGCCAATTGAAGTTTCCGAGAGTAACATTGCACACAGGCATGGGTCTCCACCAAGCGCCACTTACAGGCACCAACGAGGAGATTGAGTCGTCGCACTTCCACATCCACTTCTACCCGCCTCTTCTCCGAAGCGCCACAGTGCGCAAGTTCCTGGTGGGGTACGAGATGATGGCAGAGCCGCAACGAGACATCACGCCGGAGCAAGCAGCTAAGCGACTGCGAGATTGCGGCGGCGAGCTGTACAGGAAGAAGTTATGACTGAGCAAAGTAAGCGGATTGCATGCATGTGGGTGGAGTCGTGGTCATGGGCGGGCATCAGAAGCTAGAGCTGTGGCGCAGGCTAATACACGCGGAGTACTACAAGGACGAAGTTATGATAAGCTTGAAGAAAGTGCCAACTGCACGACTGAAGGTAGGGAAGAGTATGCTTCTTCTCCTAGTGACTTCTCATCGGACATGAAACGCAAGCCTTCCGGCTTTGTTCGGAAGACTCTCGCCAAATGTGACATGGCAGTGGCTCTCATTGCTCCAGCTTCGTCGTACACTGTATTCGTGTGGCCGCCATTGACGTCGTCGTGTGCAGAACATGGCGGATCCTCAAAACCGGATGGTGGCAGGGATGTTCCGTTCGGCACGCTAAGCTTGCGCAATTCACCTCAAGTTTTAAGGTCCAGGATCTAGCAACGCATTGATCCTGTCGCCGTGCACAAACATGCTTGACACGATATCGACACGCTCATAGCTGGAGTGGCCGCAATGGAGAACGCGTCATGCCATCTCACCACATCAAGCTGAGGTGAAAGTCCTTCTATTGCGAGCATGGAAGGCTCACCCGCAGACTCAGCCGCGGTCCTCGCCTTGCGGGAGACATTTGGGTACGTTTGCCGGGCATACCGAACGCTTCGGGCGACGCAACAACCGCACGTCTCGCGATGCCGCGCCAATTATCTGGTCCTCACTGATCTTGGTAGGTGTATACTAACACGGGAGTAGGGACCGCAAACCTCCAGACATCACGAGGAAGATCACGGCTTGTGTGGCATGTCGCAAGCAAAAGATAAAATGTCATATGGGCGCTGATGGCCAGCCGCCTTGCACTCGCTGCAAGAAGCGCGGCTTGAGTTGTACTGTCAACAAGAGCTTACAAATGATCCTGGAGAGTGATGCGAGCTGGAAGCACATTGTCGATCGCAAGATTAGAATCCTGGAGACTGCGTTAGGGAAAGTGGCGAACCATCTGAGCTTACCGGATCTTATTGATGAGGCGATTGACCAGGATGACGAGATTAATGAGGACGTGGAGCAGGGTGCTATGCCCACGCCGTCGATACGGGCGGGGACTGCTCATATATCTCCCACAGCGGAGAGGCATACACCGCTCAATTTTGAGGTGGTGATGGATCCTGATTCGGGACCTGCTGCCATTCCTGGATCTGTGGTCTCACCCATCGCAATTCCTGGGCTGGAGACGAACAGAGCTGATCAGGACATCATCACCAGAGGAGTTATTTCCCTTGAGGCTGCGCAGAGATATCTTGACATCTATCAGAACCGATTAGATCACTTCCTCTATCGTATCATTGGGGATAGACGGGACATGGCAGAATTGCGAAGCGCATCACCACTACTACTAGCTGCAATCTGTGCTGTAGGTGCACTGCATCTCGCGACATCTGACTTTGAGAAGTGCTACCAGGAGTTTGCCTCCATAGCAGCTTCGCAAACATTCTCCCGACGCAACACGGTGGATGATATTCGAGGGCTTTGCGTGGCCGCTTTCTGGCTAAGCGGTATCTCTTGGACTTGTGTCGCCGCAGCGGTCCGCATAGCGACGGAAATCCAACTGCATAGAAGTATCTTCCAGGCCCTTCGTGGAGACAGGACACATTATCAGCGCACACGTTTGTACTACTTGGTCTTCGTGTGCGACCATCATTTCTCTGTCGCTTACGGCCGACCGCCGATGACGAGAAGAGATGATGCGATTCGGGCGTGTATGCAATTCTTGGAGACGGAGAACGCCGTAGAAGACGATCAGAGGTTGATCTCGCAAGTCCAATTCTGGTCGGTAGGATCTGATATCTACGAAACATTCGGCATCGACGTGGAGCGGCCTCTAGATTCGAGCATGATCGAGCCACTGCGACGATTCAGTATTTCCCTTGACTCGATTCGAAACGAGTGGACCAGAAGATTCCGACTTAATGAGTATGTTGGCGACTACCCGAGGAAAGGCGTCGGATTACATTACCACTTTGCGAAGCTCTACCTCTTCTCAATGGCGTTCCGTGGAATCGGCAAACCCGGATTCAAGGCTGCAGATGTCGCACTCGACATTGACGAAAGTGCAAACACTGCTGTGCTGTCAGCCACTGCGATACTGCGAGCTGTCAACGATGATGAAGAAATTCAAGGCTTTCTCAATGGCTTACCATCATACTTTGACCTCATGATCGCCTTCGCCGTAGTCTTCGTGCTCAAAGTGGCGACCAAATACGCCGCTTCAGTCCGCGTCGATACTAGCGAGATCAGGAGCCTGGTGGAAGAGCTGGTCGTCGTTCTCAAGAGAATCACCTCCGATATGCATCCACGACACCTGCTCGTCAGCGTGGCCAAAGGTGCTGAGAATCTGCTCGAAAGATGCTGTCCGCAAGAAGTCACCGGACCGGTCCCATCAAACGCGCATGTTACGATGAATGAGCCCAACTTCGACCAGAACCTCTTCGACATGTCGGTCGATGACTGGAATGGGACATCTTTCAATAACTTCTTCATGCATGAGTTCGACTTCTTGACGAACCAGGGTCAGATGAACGGATATCAGCCTGATATGAACTGGGCGGGAATGCAGCAGATGCAGTGAAACTTTGCAGATGCTAGCGATTCAGCGGATGCTCCAAACTCCGGCTTGTAAGATCGTAGCCTGGGAGGGTAATATTGATATAGGGGGCTAAACATTGTGGCCGTGTCACACATGCACTGTCAAGCAGTTAGCAGATGCCCCACGGCAGCAATACACACATGGAGATGCTTAATGAAATCCCCCTTTCCAGCATGCTCGCCAGATCTTACCTGTCCTCAATTTCCCCAACTGCCATCACGACTCAATCGCAGCACGCGACCTGACCAAGGACTTCACCGCCATGTCAGCAAAATCATCAAGCTCCGGCGTAACCATCTCCGGATCCTTCGCCAAATCATCAAACCTCCTGACCGCCAACTTCCCCTCCAACAACGGATCCTTCTGCGCCTCCAATACTTCCTCCGGCTTGAAAGGACCGCCTTGAAATTTTAGGGTCGTCTTCGAACTCCGACTCAACCCCTCGTAGTAAGCATGGTCCACAGCAGTGAGGTATCGCTTCGCCATGACGTGGGCTCCGACCAGTTGGCAGATCTTGTCGCTGAAGCCGAGTTGGCGGAGGTAGTGTTCGCCTACCACCTGCGTTGAGTCGGTGAGTTGATTCTGGCACAGAGGTGAGGTTTGGGGTTGTATACCTCATGGCTTGCTTTTCCGACGTATGTACCGTCTTCATCGATCATGGACTCCATCTTGTCGGCTGCTGGAATGAAGCGACCAACATCGTGGAGCAGGGCGCCTAAAACGGTCTCGTCGTCTGCGCCGGCATCTTGCGCTAGGGTCGCTGCTTGAAGGCAGTGTTGGAGTTGGCTGACGTTCTCGCCGAGGTAGTCACTATTGCCTTGTTTTGTGATGAAGGAGAAGAGGTCGTTGACGGTCTTTCTAGCTTCTGCCTTTCTAGCTTCTGCTTCGGATGGTGATGTCTGCATGGCCATGCTGACGGTGGCGGGTGACGGCCTCGGTGTGGATGTTCATGTCGAGCTCATGCATGGAAGCCATGGAGTATATCTAGGTGAAGTAAAGTGAAAAAGATGGAGTTCCAGACTCTAGTCGTTGACGACAGATCGACCACGTTCTCCCCATGCTGAATGCTCTTACTATGACGGAGAGAATGCCGCGTGTTGTGCAGCCTCAATTCGATGTGATGGTCCCACCATCTGCAAGGTCGGTCTTCTTTCCGACCAGATCCAGGCGATCACTTCCCCAGATATCAGCATCTGTCGGACAGGTATCCGGGGACCTCGAGATCGCATGGCGATGGCAGGGAATAAAACTGGTGTGCGGGATCCGATCAATAACAGAGCTCTCATGACAAGAACCGTGCACCAGACGCCAAGGACTACGAATAGACATCACCTCCATTCATCTACCATGGCCGACCTAATCCTCACTGACGAGCAGATAGCTCACTTCGACACCCAAGGCTACCTCATCCTCCGCAGCCACGAACACAACCTCATACACCCGACGTACCTAAAACAATGGACGACCGAAGTCCGCAACCTTCCCCGCGAGCACGGAAAATGGATGCCCTACGACGAACTAACCTCCGCCGGCGAACGCCAACTCATGCGAACCGAGAACTTCGTCGATTACCATCAAGGCTTCTCCTCTCTGCTCCATGGCCAGGGCCTAGCAAACATCCTGAAGCAAGCCACCAGGAGTGACATGCTCCTCTTCAAAGACAAGATCAATTATAAATTGCCAGGAGGAAATGGATTCGCCGCCCACCTCGACGCCCCCGCCTACGACCACATCGGCCAAATCGAACACACAACCGCCAACCTCGCCGTTGATGCCGCCACAACCTCCAACGGCTGCGTCGAAGTCGTGCCCGGCTCTCACCGATTGTACGTCCAGCTAGCTTCTGGGGGTGCAATCCATCCGGACTGGGAGAGCAGTCACACCTGGGTCCCCGTGGAACTGGAAAGTGGCGATTTGTTGATCTTCGGGTCGCATTTGGCGCATAGATCCGCGAAAAACGGGACAACTAAGCCGAGAGCGAGTGTGTATGCGACGTATTATCGCGCTGTGGATGGGGAGAAGTTGAGAGAGAAGTACTATAAGGATCGTAGGGAGAATTTCCCGCCGGATCATGGTGAGTTTTATTATGCTTTCCGATGGGGACTGGAAGGAGGTACTGGCTAATATTCCCGTGTGCTCTGCTGCAGAGCGGGATCCGCGTAAGGATTATGGTGCTGGAGTGGCGCGATACGCTTTCGCCGCGCCCTTCACCAAGATCGAATAGGTCCAGGGTGTCGCGCAGCCAGTGTAGGAACGAGTGTCACAACCTCGTTTGAAGATCGGCGCTGAATTTCGGATCACTTCTGTCTGTGATGTCCCATTAGCAAGACTGAGAATAATTCTCTGCACTAAGTCACGCATCCCGCCATTCGTATCGCAGCAACTCAGCTTCACTCGAGATGAATGCCCGGAGAAAAGGCCTGGGTATCAAACTTCACTTCTCTCACTGTCTCGCAAACAGATACTGTATATTATAACGCCATTGGCACCGTCCAGCGGACTTTCTCCACACCCGCAGTCAGCAGAAAGCCGCCAGTAGCATAGATCATACGCATCGCTCATAGATCAATATATCGCACTCGACAACCGCATAGCTCTACTCTTTCTCGTTGCCGTTTCCCAACAGCGCCAAACAAGCCAAATCCACAACCCTCCCTATGCGCCTTTACTTTGGAGCGAACTGTCGCTGCAGCTTCGCAAAGCCAACTCAAGTCGTTTCGCCATGTTGCATCGTTCGCCATAATAAGCTGCATGATAGTCATTACAACGCAATTCCAATATCGCGTTACCCAACAAGGGGACTGTCTGCTTCCAAGCCGCTGCAGGCATACCAGAGTCGTGCCTTGCAGGGAATCTCAGGTTGTTGAATCGCAGCTGCATCATGGTCTTGCTAGATCAAGAGCTCGCAGCTCTCACCGCCAGCGTGAGTTTCTCATTTCGTTCGACTGCGATATCGAGATCTTCATCACCTTCGAGGCGGTAGTATTCTCCGTCTTTCTCGTCTCGATACTCTATATCGAGAGCTTCGTCGTTCTGATCTTGTCCTTTATATTCCAGCCTTCTTCGTTCCACGATCTTTCGGTACAGCTCGTCGTGCGTGAATTGTCCTCGTGGTGGCATGCGGATGACCACACATGTATCTCGGTCGAACCAGGCTTTTACCTTCACAGGCTGAGCATTGTTCGCTGCAGGCTGCCTTTGCGCAGGCACACCTGCTCCGTTCGGCGGCGACTGTGATGTGAAGCTTGCGCTGGCCTGTGATGGCTGTGGACGATGGCCGTACTGCCCGTTCGAGCTCTGCGACTGATTGTATTGGTGTGAAGGTGCAGACTGGTACGATCCCTGCGACGAAGGTGGTGGAGGTGGTCCTCGTGGCTGTCCCGGCTGCTGGAGGGGCGTGTTGTTGTACGAGTTCTGCGATGCTGCGGAGTGCCTATTTTTCGCAACCATCGGCCTCGCGTGCTCGTTCAAATCAACCGCACTCGGATCGACCTCGTAGTCACATTCGCGTGGTGCAAAGAAGTTCCTGACCAGTGAAGAAGTGACAATGTGCTGCGGTAATCTCAACAGATCCCGTAGATATTCGTCAAGGTTCGCTCTTCGTCCCTCGCTGATATTATCAGTGACAAACTTCACCGGCCCAGGCATATATGGCAGTATTCTCGGCTTTCCAACGACTTGTCCAGCCTCCTCTGGGAATATGTTTATTAGGTTAATCTGCAGCTCGTAAAAGTCCTCATAGATGCGAGACAGGTCCCAGTGTGCCCCGTTCGTTAATCTGCACTCCACGACGAAGTGGAACTTCTCGTCTGCGAAGATATAACGCGGCACGGACGCTCTCACTGGCGCGAAGAGATTTTGCTGCTGCTGTGTCTGATATGAGTTGCTGACTCCTCTTTGGTGGCCCAACCCGTTCTGTTGTCCGTTCTGCAAGCTCATGCGGTCCATGCCTTGGGTCATGTTGCCCACGGTCGTCCCTGAAACAGTACCCAGCGGTATACTAGTGTTCTTGTAATCGGCCGCCATCTTCTTCCATTCCTCGACCTTCGGTATGCCAGCCTTCTGCACCGCGTCTACAGGATCTTCAACCGATTTCCCCGTGGTCATGTCCCGGATCTCAATGAAAGACACCGGGATCAGGCCAGGACCACCCAGTCGCGTTATTGGTTTTGCGACAAACCATTCCGGATTCGACTGCGCAATGACTATGATCGCCTCGCCCTCTTTCGCATCGAGCTCGTCCGGTCGTTCGGCGTGAAAGTCGAAGGAAACAATGCCATAGATGCCGCCCGGCGCCCGACTTATGGACGCCGTCGGTCTATGGGTAGGTCCTGGTCTCATGGGCACAGGAGTCGCGCCACTTATTCGCGGTGCGGACGCGACGTTCGGCGGTGTCCCCTCTGCGTACCCACTGTCGTGTGTCGTGCTCGTCATGGAGTTGCTCGAGTCCACGCTGTTGCGCACCGTCTTGCCCACGTTCTCGAAGTACTTAACGGGTACCAGTCCTCGCGTGTTCCGCAAGGGATTGCAAGCTTCGTACCAGTCTGGGTCGCTCTCGCGCGCGACTACGTGGAGGAAGTCGCCGGCGGAGAAGGAAAGGTACATGTCAGAGTCGGCGGGCGCAACATAGTCGTATATGGCTTTGATGACCTGTTGGGTGCGCTGTTGTCAGTGGCGTGAAGATCTCCGGCCGCAGCGGGCGCTGCGGCATGCCTGTTTGGCTACATACCTTCTTCGGAGGCTCAATGGCAATGGCGTCCTTTGGCGGTACCGAGACCTGCACGGGCTTGGCGGAGTCGTGCTTGTCGCTCTTCATGGAGCGGCGGAACTTGGAGAGGGTCAGCATGCTTGTCGCACCAGACATTTCCTTTCCCACGTCGTGCGGGTCCCTCCGGCTGCCACGGACCTTCATAATGACTGTAGGAGCCCGCGCGCGCCGGCCGGGCGGCCTGTCTTTATACTGTCCGCACGTGGGTGTGTGGCTTGCGCTCCGAACAATGAGACTGGCTGTGGGTGGCGTTGCTTGCACGTGTGAAAGGCGAAGCGAGGGCGACGTGAAAGAAGACGTGTGGTGGGTGGGTGCGCTGCAGCCTCGTCGGTCGTCGCTGTGGCCAGGCTGCGTTGGATTTGGGTGCTGTCAGGGATGTCGATTGGTGGCTTTGTTCGTCAACGTGTGCGGTGGGCTGTGGTCTGTGGTCTGTGGTCTGTGGTATGCGCGACGAACGTGCTCCAGTCGTGATAGCGATATCGCGCCGCCGCGACGTGATCGATTGTGTGCTGCGGAGGCACGTTTGCTGGGAAATGGTCCCAATGTAGGAGGTAGGCTGTCCACGGTCCTGGATCCCTCCACTTCAGCAGTCCGAAACGAAACAGCGAAGCAACGCCTTGGCGAACGAGGCTTATTATAGTTCCTAGCGCTGCTGATGGCCGATGCCGAGACAGAGCACAATATCCCGGAACGATCGTCCGGCTCTTTACCTAATAATCGTCTTTGCGAAGCACTGCCGCCCAACGACGACACGGTGTTCACATAACAATCGTCGTTACGAAACACTGCCGCCCAACGACGACACGGTATTCACACTGCCGAGAACGGACGGTCTGCGTGCAGACGTCAAGGTGCAACGTGTGGTTGGCAGCAGATCTGCAATGATTGTAGGAGACCCAGAGCAGAAGAGGAGCAAGTCACATAGAGGTAGTTTCGTCGAGCAAGGAGGAAAAGAAAAAAAGTCTACCCAGCAACGCGTCTGTCCGGTGATACCCAACTGCAAGTCTGCAAGCACTGCGAACATGGCTCCACATGGAATGCCGCATCTGGAATCGACATGCAGCAACGGCTGCAGGCAAAGGATGCCGAGTGGAGCGAGCAACGACTGAGACAAGGCAAAAGGTTGCATGCGCATGGGGGGTTGCATGATCGCAACCACGCCTCCGCCCACCACCGTGATTCGCATTATACGTCCACCACGACGAAAATCCATGCGAATGGCCTGTGGAGCCCTGCAATTGTTGGCGGTAAACGCTTCTCTTTCACCTTAACGCCCGTCGTGTAATAATGGTTCCTGGAACCACCTCCAACACCCAGGCCCCGTACGCCACGCCTCAATATATGTCAGACCCTGTCTCTGCAGTAGAAAAGTCACTAAAGTATGGCAGATGGGGACTCCTCCCCTTCGTGGCTCCATCCCTCTGGCGCGATTCACGACCGCCGGGCTGAAACCCATCACCCATCGACGACCCAGCGCCGTGTTTCAAGCACGTCAGGCACATGACCTTCGAATGGCGGACATGCGATATTCGCAATCAGATGAACCTGCACCTTCTCTTCTATCATCGCTCAGCGACGCGTCATAACCTGCAGGAACAGTTCCTGAGATGGATGAACAAGTACCACGAACGATGCTGTTACACGGGATATTGGTGACGAGGTTGAGTCGTTGATGACTGAGATTGTGCGTGATTGGCGACAACGTGATGTGTCACATTCGTGCGACGTTCTCCTTCATATTCGTGAGATTGACAATGTCAGAGCTCACGTTGTTTGAAAGTGCAATTGCGTGAAGGCGTGGCTCTGTAGGGAAGCGATGTAGAACTACTATCCTCGAATACACTTTCCCGTTGAGATCCGCCTTGGTATTTTTCGTCAGCTCCATGCGATGTGACTCGCGGTCCTCACGCCACCCAATGGACGATGCAAAACACGTGGCCAGTGAAGGCTTCCTCCAAAGCACGCTCAGAACGCAACAAGGTGATGTAAAAGATGCTGAAAGCAGGACGAAAGGACAATGCGCTGCACAAAACCCGACCCTCTCTGCTGCCATCATCCAGCCTCGTTCACTCTCCGTAAGTACCGCTCCACACACCATCGTCGGGGAAGGTCAGCGTTCCGCTGTAGGTAGAGGACGACTAGTACCGTTTGTGACGGGAATACTGTGGCAAGCCATCTATATCTGCCCTTTGATGTCCACTCTACCGAAGGCCGCTTGCTTCGCTTGTTCGAAGAGGCCTCCAGCTTTGCTGGTCAATACTCGGATGTCGCCGTCACCCTTGTCTTCGAAAAGACCGTCGCCGCTGTAACGTTGAATGAACTCGAGGCATTTGCGCTGAGCATACTCCGATATGTCATCCACGTCGACAGGCGTATGGTCGTCTGGGTTATCGAAGGCGAGCTCTTTCACGAGAAAAGTGCTGCGCACGTCAGGCTTGAATCTACTAGGGCGTTAGCAAGAGTCTTGTATAGATTGTCATGTGTTGACTGACGCTCTGCACATGACAGCGAGCGCTGCCACGCGTTCTCGCTCCACGAACATGTCCATAAGGTATGGGAACATGGCCTCGTCCTGACTGCTTCGGTAGAGCTGGAAGAACCTGTGGTGGTTGCCTGATGCGAGTGCTGCACGCACCTGCAGAGCCAGCCCCACATACTGGCCTTGTTTGTCTGCTGTGGTTAGATCGGCCAACATGTTGCTCATGTCGGTCCGGTTGCGCGTGTAGATCAGATACAAAATGCGATAAGCCGTGAACTCATCTTCTTTCCCTCCGCTGGTGCCGTTCGCCCCCAACTTCGACTTATACAATGCACGGAGCTGTGTCTGACACTGATTGTACTCACCCAAATCCTTCACCTGTAATGCAATCCGGGCGTGCGTCTCATACACCTTAATGGTAAATGGCGTCTTAATGCGTTGAACTGTGATGTCTTGTCGTAGCGCCTTCAACTGGTCACACACCCACGTGTAATCATGCTCTCCCCTCCACTTGGCGATGATATGTGCAAGAGCCTGTTCTAATACTCGAAGCGGCCGAACAGTGCTTGGGTTAGGCGGAGCAGTCAGTCTGAAATAGTTTTTCTCCACAACTTCGCAAGTTCCCACAATTGGTCCGGCGTTGGCATCAGCGGTAGGTGAGCCGTCACGAGGGGAGACATATGGAGACGAGTCGGGCGATACATTGCCAAAACGTTGTCGCCGTGCTGCAAGAACAGCATCACTGCTGTCAAACCAGTTCGCGTTGGCTTTGCTCTTTTGCTTCCTCTCCTGGTTCTTGCTCTTGCCGGTGATTCGCTCCGCTAGACTTTTAGTATTGGCTTTCTTCCAAGGCGGAGTCACGGCCTGTCCGTCGGGGTCGGCGACTTCCTGATCTGGGGACTTCCGCTTCTTGTTACTGAGGGCCGGCTCCGGGACCCAGGTTGCAGGCGGCTGTCCCCAGGTGAGATTCATGTTAGCTATGGGGATGGTCTGCATGGGAGCCGCCATCACTGCTGCTTGCCGGCGCTCCTCCAACACGAACTCGTGTGGCAAGGGGTACGATGACCAATCTCTTTCATTGGTGATGCCCTCGGCGGTCGCCTGGTTGACGACGGAGGATAGCTTGGCGCGGATGTCCTTATCGGTAATGCCCACAAACAGGGGCGTGTCCTTTTGTCTATTGAACTCAAAGAAGGCACGTTGTACGTAATCGACGACGGCAGAAGAGAAGTTGGTGGCTTTTGGTGTCGCTGTCGGTGGCGGGTCTTTGGCGAGTGTCCGCCTCGCCGCGACAGGCGTGAAGGCGGGTTGTGCTGTCATTGCTGGCAGCGCCTCCGAAATCTTGCGACGGCAGATGTCGAGTGTCTCTTGTGAGTGCTCGAGAACGTCTGCGTACCGGGGATGTAGTGAGATGTAAGAGGAGTGTAGGAAAGTAGAGGCGGTGGTGGTAAACGTCTTTTGAGATTCGTTGGCGGCGGTGTTGTCAAGATACGCTGCCTTGGTGTGCGATGAAGGAGAGGACGAAGGGATGGACGCTGAGAAGCCGAAAGAACCAGGAAAGTGGATCAGGTCACGTGGACGGGTCATTAACTTCGTCGCTGCCGCCTTGATAACCATCTGCCATTCACACGACATCACGATCTGTGCCAGGCCAAGCACTCGCGAATATCGAGTGGAACCGGAGTCGATCGCTTTATCCAGCAACTTGAAAGGCATCGTCACACGCCAATCTGACACAGCACGAATTTCGTGACCAAGACCCGAATTGATATCAACTCCATGTCTGCGAATGTTCCTTCGACAGCTTGACTTGACGACTGCGCTTCGTCCGTCGCTATACGATGATGAAACGCTCGTCTTCGTCCAGGATGGCGTTGGGTTGTACGAAGGCAAAGACAAGATTCCGAACTATCAGAATGGCCATGCATACCTGACCTCGCACCGCGCGTGCTATATCGACAATGTTGAGCCTCGAAAGTATTCCGTGGCTGTCGATCTACGAGAGATCGAGCGAACAGAATTCTATGGTGGCTTCATGAAGTCATCTCCCAAGGTCACGCTTTTCCCCAAGGCAGGAAAGAAGACATTGCAGGGCATCAGGAGCCCGGTGCCGAAGTATGCTAATCCCAACGATGCTCAGGTGAGTCGCGCCTCTGCGTCTCCACGGCCGGTCTCTCGGTCACCTGCTCCGCCGAGGGACATCAATGCCACCTGGATATGCCCTATATGTGCGCTGTCCAACAAAGTGCCGGCAAACTTCGATCCATCTACCGCAAATCAGCACACAATCTTGCCTCCTTGCCAGGCATGCGGTGTCCAGCCTCCTTTGGTGACTCTGACGAAAGCAACTATAGCGGCCATGTCAAGCCGGTCCAGCGTTGGTCCTGCGGCGCCGACGTCACCTCGTGGTTCCATGGACAGCTCCAGTCTTCGAGGAGGGCATGATCCGTCGACCGTCTCTGTGCCAGCTGGACAGTGTCCTAGATGCACATTCCAGAATCACACCTCTCTTACATCATGCGAGGTCTGTGGTGCCTCCCTCAGAAGCGTGACAGATCAGCGTCTTCAAAAATTTGGGGATGATTCGGATGGGAGTTCCTCTACCGGACCGTCATTGAATATCTCCACTATCGCTGGGGATGAGACAATCCAGACGATCAAGTTCTCTTTCCGTGCCGGTGGTGAAAAGAATTTTCACGAAAGGCTTCAGAATGCTCTCGTACAGCGCAAATGGCTGCTGCAAAGTGCTCCGCCTCTGCCACGATCATCGCAAACACCACCAAACTCTGGTGGCTACCCTACGCGTCCGAACGGCAGCACTCTGTCGAGGAACACTCCCCAGCGAGTGGTGGGTATCGCCGGTCTCGAGCAGAGAGGTGCTTTACTGCGCCAAAATAATCAAACCGTCATAGGCTCAGCATTTGAGGATCTGGACGCCTTGATGACTTCTGCCAAGGAAGTGATCGAAATGGCAGAGCAATTCGCGAAACGAAGCAATGGCAGCACAGACAGTGACACGGACGCCAGACGTATCATATCTGACTCCGCGTCAGCACTTGGTCTCATGACAACGAAGGATATGCTTGGTTCTGGGTCCTCGGCCGAACAGCTGTACATTACGGAGCTGTCTCGAGATCTCGCAGAATTCCTCACAGATGACCGTAAAGGTGTGCTCAGGAAAGAGGGCGGCATCATGTCGCTCGTAGACTTGTGGCAGGTCTTCAACCGGACACGCAATGGCATCGAGTTGATTTCACCGCTCGACTTCCAGAAAGCGGCCGAGCAATGGGACAGTCTTCGCCTACCTGTTCGCTTGCGCCACTTCAAGAGTGGTCTGTTGGTGGTGCAGGAAAGAGGGCGCACCGACCATAAGACTATCGCGAGTCTACTCACTTGGTTGCGAGAGCCTCAATACGCTTTCCCACCAGTCGAGAGCGACTCTGCGAGTCAGTCCTTCGGCCGCGGAGTCACTGCACAAGAGACTGCGGAGCGCTTTGGATGGAGCATGGGCGTCGCAACCGAAGAGCTAGAAATGGCTGAAGAGACTGGTGCTGTTTGCAGAGACCAATGTCTTGACGGCATTCGATTCTGGGAGAATCATCTGCTGCAATTACCAGCGCAGCAAGGATGAAGGTGACCCAATCATACCTCCACTGGAGGTTATATAGTGTCTTTGAACGCGGCCGCTCCGCCTGCTGTCAGGTAACTACCTCATCCTGGCAAACCAAATGTCTTAAGGATACCAAACAATGGCGCTGCAGGACTGTGCGCTGCACACCTCGAGAAGCTTGTCCACGCTACAGAAGTTCACGCGGTCGACTGAGCTAATGTCTATCCAAGTTCACGTTCGTGGATGACCTGAACGAATGGCTAAACGAAGTCGCAACGGTGCTTGACGACACGCCCTTCAGACGTGTCACGATTGTGTACAGGCTCTGGTTCGTTGAATAATCCTGGACGTCCGGATTCACATGCGGCGTTGAAAATTAATGTCGTGTACAGCTTTGCGGCTCGCTTCGATGCTGAAGCTGCCTCGAGCTCCGCTGATGCTCTCACTGCAAGGCGCAATTCGTGTGATCGGGACGCGTCCCATCAACTTGCCACGCGAATGACCCCAGCACCACGCCTGTTCATCGGGGTTGATTCCAATCAGTGGTGTTCAGCATCGCGAAACGCAGACAGGCATATATGGCGCAGCCTGTCAAGTATGAAGCTTGTGTTCATCATGCCTACAGCCGGGCAGCTATCGGCGAGGCTAACTGCCACATAAGCAAGACCTGAGTCGCAAGTCAAGGATGAAGGATTAGCAGTGGAATGATGTTTTTCACGCCAGTTTGTTCCCGATCACGCCGAAAATGACTATGGCACCACTTGCCTGGACACCTGACATGCATTGAGTGGGCGCTGCGATAGCCGGAGTACGGAGGAAAGAAAAATTTGCAGCAGAGCAGAGGCTGCGAGGAGTTTGTCAAAGACAGAGTCAAGTACACTATACTTACAAGTAAGCGTTGCATAGACTCGTGAGACGCAGCTGTCAGAGCCGCAACAACGTGTTAACCCACGTGATCCGTCTCAAATCTTAGCTCTCCCGAGTGTCTTGGCACGCAATTTCAGTTTTTGTGTGCCATTGGGTCTTGCTTCAGGCGAGCCATTTGGAGTTGGTCCCACGACCCTAATTCGCGTGCTTCCATTCACCTATGTGGATTAGCTTGCCGTCACATGACTTTGCCGGACTTACTGGCCGACTAGTGACCAGCGGCGAGCAACATGTGGCCAGGCGCCGGGAGCCTGATACCAGCTGTTCACAGCAAGGAAAGAATACTTTGCATTGTAGTATTTATCTCTCTTGGGCATTTACGAACAGACGACAGTCATGAAAGGACTTATTGTGGCCTTTCTGGAGCACTTCCGGACATATCTCCATTCGGTCAAAGGGTGTTTGGCGCTCGTGTTGTTGGCGATATTGATCATCATTCTTCGAGAGCGACGAGCGGCCATAACACTGGAAACACCATCGACAGAAAGCATAGCTGGTTGCTTCAGAGCGGGTGTTCGAAGAAGTCGAGTTAGCGAAGAACATCATACGAGCCACCTGAATCGTCGGAGTGACCTAGATCGACGAGATTCGAAGCATCATAACAGCCCATATGTGAGAGCAATCTTCGCATACCCCGTCAAATCTTGTCGGGGGATAGAGCTTCCTGCCACCGAGGTCACAAGCACCGGCTTGACGTACGACCGGCTCTTCTCGTTCGCTCAGCTTGTGCAGAAGAGCGAGGCTGTGTCCGCCGAAGCCGCTCAGAGCAATGCACAAGTCTTCCGTGAATGGCGGTTCATCACTCAGCGAGAACACCCCAGACTTGCTCTGCTGGAGACGGAACTCTGGCTACCTGACCCTCGCATCCAACAGGGAGAGCAGGAACTAGATGCTGGAAATCAGTGGGTCGAAAATCGAGGATGTTTGATAATAAAGTTCCTGGATAAGCAGAGCAGGGCCTCCGACTCACGAGGAGACATTGTGACGATTCGCCTGCCTCTTGAACCTACGGCACAACGTGCCCAAGCTAAACAATACACACTTGAGAGCATGACTATATGGTTAGATAGCCCATGGTGCATCAACATGACCAATGAGATTGACACTACGACACTCGAGAGGCTCAGCACTTTCCTCGGTATCCAAGGCACTCTTGGTCTATTCAGAAGTAACCCTCGCGACTTGCGAAGTATCCAACGGAGCCTTCCTGCTGATCGTCGTGAGGAGAAGTTCCAAGTCGGGTTCGCCGACGCCTTCCCGGTGCACCTTTTGAATCTTCATAGCGTCCAGGCCTTGGGCGAAGAAGTTCCATCTGAGCAGAGATTGGACCTTGGTCGATTTCGAGCAAACATCATCGTCGCTGGAGTACAGGCATATAATGAAGACAGATGGAAACGAATCGTCTTCGGTCAGACAGTCGATGCTGATACGAAAAAGGTTATGCCAGCATCACATCATGTTGCTTGCAGAACGGCCCGATGTGTCCTTGCCAATGTAGATCAATACACCGGTGTGCCAGACAGGGGGGAGCCTTTCAAGACGCTCAGAAGAATGCGGCAGGTAGATGAAGGAGCAAAGCCGCATCCATGTTTTGGCTTGTCAATCATGCCGCTCTTCCAGCGCGGCGGGGTGCGGGTTGGTGATCGAATAGAGATCATCGAGACCGGTGAGCATTTCTATGAGAAGATGTTCAGCTAGAGCAGTCGGCGGGATGCAGCCACAAAGACGACATGCTACAGATTCGACCCACACATGTACTGCACGAGAGACTCGGGGGCCCTGCCAGAGAATCGTGGATCCAGGTCGATCGAGTTGGGCCTAATGCTCCCGTTCCACTCCGCATCGCACTGGAACAAAACAATCTCGAAGCGGGTCAAGACCGTCTTCTTGTCATATCTCATCCGGACTCCGAACAATACGGCAAGCACCTTTCGACTGACGAGGTCCACGACTTCTTTGCGCCTTACGATGCCGCTGTCGAAGATGCTCAGAAGTGGCTTGTCAGCAGCGGAGTCAACGAGAACTCGATTGTTCACTACGAGAATCGAGGCTGGATTGCTTTCAACTGGCCTGTCAAGGATGTTGAGAAGCTGTTCCTTGCCAAGATGCACGAGTTCGAACACAAGAGCGCTGGAGACATCCGTATAGGCTGCAATAGCTATCATGTGCCCTCGCACCTGTCAGAGCACATCGAATTCATCAAGCACGGTGTCATGTTGTCGGCCAACTTGAGAAAGCGCACCATGAAAAGACATAATAAGCACCAGAAAAAACCGAAGCCGTGTTCACCACACCTGCCGCCGCATCCCAAACCATTGTACATGCCCCCAGCTGTCCACGATCTGCCCTTGAAGCCGCAGTATTGCTCGAATCGAATCACTACGTCCAGCATTCGAACGCTGTACAATTCTCCACTAACAAAGACAACAATTCCGAAGATACACCGGGAACTTACCAGCAAGGCAACCTCTTTGCTCAAACAGACCTCAGCGGCTACATTGCCGCCTACGCTCCCAATGTGCCCTTAGTCACTGCGTCGATCGTACTCAGCATCGCCGGCGCACAGGCTCCAGTCGCCGCGGGTGACCACAATAACAGCGGTGGAGCCACTAACGATATCGGCTTTAATCAGTCATTGGCATATCCACAAAGCGTCATGATCTACCAAGTCACACCCAGTCGCGCGCACCGACGTTCTCGACCTCAAGAACACATTCAGCACGTTCATAGATGCAATTGATGGCTCATACTGCATTTACACAACTTTTGGCATTACAAGACACAGCCCAGACATAGATCCAGTATATCCGAGCCCTAACGCCACTGGTTATCAAGGACAATTGCAATGTGGCGTGTACAAGCCAACGCGCGTGATCAGCATCGGCTATGCAAATTCTCAGCTGGGTTCTCCGAAGATCTATGTGCGGCAATGCAATGAGTCCGTGAAGCTGGGCCTACAGGGAGCCACGGTCTTGATATGGTCCGGTGGTTTGGGTATTGGGGGCCCTCCTGGTCAGTGTAATGTCACATGATAATGACGCTCTATGCTGCCAGCAACACAGGCGACTCAACTGAGAGTGAAAGCCTGTCAGGAAACGGTCAGAACGAGATGAACTACAATCCTTTCTACACAGGGGGCGGTCCATAGTAAGTGAAGTATACTTGGACATCTCACTCTTCATACTGATTCCGCCAGTGTCGCAACAGTGGGAGGCACTCAGATTCCCGAAAACTCCAGCGTCTACGGCCGCGAAGTCTCGCTACGTAGGGACTAGCGAGAAAGTCCAGATGACCCTGCTGCCTTCGAATTCTTCGTCTATGGCGACGGGTTCTCCGACTATTTCAGCATACCGTCATACCAAGAGCGTGCCGCCAATGAATACTCCGACAAATACGATCCTGGGCTTCCATCCTACGTCGTCAACGATAATGCCTCAAACGTTGGTGAGAAGGGAGGTTTATTCAATATGGCCAGTCGAGGCATTCCTGATGCATCTGCCAACGGACTCAATCCGGCCAATTTCATCAACGGCACCCGACGCACCTCGACTGGTGGAACTGCGGTATCCACTGATATCTGGGCTGGTCTTGTGACCTTGTTTGATCCTCAGCGTACGAAGGCGGGGCAATGGATCTGTTGACTTTATCAACACAGCTCTGTATGCCAACCCATAGATGTTAGATGATATTGTCAATGGGCTCGAACCCGGACTGTAATAGCCGTGGCTTTGAGGCACAGCCTGAATAGGTAAATCGGAGTTGCAACATGGAAGTGTGACGAGTGCTAATCATGCTTCGTTTAAAGGATCCAGTCGCTGGTCTCGGAACACCCAACTATCCCAAGATGGTGGAACACGCCTTAAGTTGCCAGTAGTCATGAGAGTCTCAGGGGGCCACCGAACTGTAATGTCGAGACTTCACCGTGGAACGACGCCTTGCTGTTCCGAAGCTTGTGTCGCCGGAGGAAGAACAGTCACCTGTGTCTTCGCCAGAGATGGCCGTCTCCTGCCAAGAATGAATTTACGAAAACGAAATCACAAGTACATAAATCTGTCACTCCCTAACTAAATCCTATCCAGATCCTCCCTCGTCCACTCCGGAAACACAATCTCCTTGTGCGGCACACTCATCATATTTCGATCCTTGATATACTCCTCCACCGATAACGTCTCAAACTGACTGCGATTTCCAATCTTGACACCTTTAGCCTGCACATCCCTCGCATACTCCATCGTCTGCCGAACAAACTGCTCCCGATCAATATTCCCATCCAGCCAATCCACAAGACTCATGACATCGAATGCTGCCTGGCTCGTCGAAGCTACAGTATGAGGTCGAAATCCTGCCAGAGCATCGCCCACGAGGGCGACTTTGTCATCCATGTATAGATTCTTCGGCGAGATGACGTCGGTGATGCATTGAACGAAGGGTGTTCTCGTTTTGTGGGCCATTTCCGCCATCTGCGGTGGGAGTCGATCGTCGGCTTTGCTCTTCAGCATCTCCCACGCGTCCCACGCGATCTTTCCAGGCGGGATCGTGATGTGACGACGTCGGCCGTCACGGTCTGTCATGAGTTTCTCCAGCTCGTCGGAGCCTTCGGGGAAGTTGGCATACCAGACGAAGTTGAGGAGACGCTTTCCTGGCTCTGTGGTGCCGTTCTCGCCGGCGATGGTGTAAGTCAGGTTCTGGATCCCCGGAGCGTGGAAGAAGCAGAAGCGCTCGCGGAAGACGTCGAGGGCAGATTGCGAGGCTCCTGTCTCGGGAACTGTGCCGCGGATCACCACGTAGCCGGCATATTTCCTCTTGATCTCCGGATGGAGCATGGCTCGTGTTGTGGACGAGGGACCATCTGCGGCGATGACAAGGGTTGTGGTGAGCTCTTCCTGGGTTTCTGTGCCGTCGTCTTGTTTGCGATTGAACTTGACGCGGACTTTCGAGCCTTCATCGATGATGTCGGTGACGGTGCAGCCATAGCGATAGTTGTACGTGCCGTCTGTAGGTCGTTGTTCTGGTAAGTTGCCGCCTTCGAGGTAGTCACTGTCGACTTGGTCGTAGTTCTGCCAGCGTGTCAGCCTGCATATTATAGGGATGTGGAACTGGACATACTGCTCGAAGAAGGTAGTAGGATAGGTCCCACGATGTCATGTTCTGCCGATTGGACTCTTCATGAATGATGTCTCCCTTCTGATTCAAGTACAGACGTTTATAGCTTGGTACAGCCACTGGCTTTCCAGTCCTGTCATATTTCTTGAAGAAGTCAATGGTATCGCCACCAGCAACAATACCTGCTCCCTGATTCTCAAGGAGAAACTTAGGCGTACGTTCGAGCTACGACAGGTCAACATTGGAGGACACAACATCCGGACGGAGTTTCGTATGACAGCACGTACGATGGTCGTGTTGTAGCCATGGGTTTTCAGCGCCACGCCAGCGAATAGACCACCAAGAGAGCCACCAATCTATACAGAGTTAGTCAGCAAAGCGATGCTCCTTGGGGTCTCCTTCACTTACAATGACGATGTCCGGCTTGGCATTCGAGTTGCCGTTGACATGCGTGCCGTTTGGATCATCAATTACAGCCATCGTTCGTCAGTCTTGCGAAGTCAAGCGATTACGGTCGCCCAGTCAAAGATACTGTACACCGAGCATGTGTTGTACGTCACCTACTGGGCATCTTTACTGCACCAGACCCCGCGCATATCTCGGGCGAAAGGTGCTCCCAGTCTTGAGGCTCCTGCCAGATCCGATGAGTATACAGAACTCTACGGGATTGATATCCAGCCATTCGTGTCACAAAGGATGTCTGTCACGTAGCCCAAAGGACGACACGCCGCGGAGCTCCAAAACGTGTCCAGATGTACGCGTCGCAACGCATCGCATCGCATCACTTCCGAGCATGCTTTGAAGAACAATTACCCTCCTCCTCGCGCTTCTCATGGGCATTGGCATGGGCATGGAGGCCTAGTGCCTGCGGTCACGAGCCGGTGTGGAAGAGGCTTGGTCGGGCCAGAGGCAGCGTTTCTGGTCGCTCCAAGGGGACTGGCATCAGAACGACCACGTGTGCACTTAATGATACGGATCCCGCTTGCGGGCAGTGGATAGCTGGGACACTGTGTTGCAACATTGATCATATGAGATTCAGTGAGCAGAGGATCTCATCAAGACATCTCGGGATGACACTAGTTTTATATGGTATGCCGCGCGACGCACAGACCGGCGCAAACCCGGATAGTGATACTGTATCGTCGAAGGCACTTTCTCCATCTCGATCTCTCTTACCATCTCCGCAGAGGTCTATCATTGCCAAGCGTTATACATGAATACTTGATCTACGACTTGGGTGATGAGCAGATTTCGCAATTGGCCGCAGAGCCTGCGGACGCAACAGAGCAGCGTGAAAGACTCTAGAGACAGATTCGAGTACTGAGGGAAGCGACAAAGACTTTCCAAAGATATGTCCAAATCACTATGACCTGCAATCCTGACTACTTCCACAGAGCCCCGAAATGCAAGCCTCCCTCCCAACACGCTCAAGAGTCTCCAATGACCAGCCTCCTCCTTATGATGACATTCATGGAACTGCGCCAAGCCACGGTTTCAGATGGACTCACGTTGAATCCACCCTAGAGGAGGACTCTTCGGAGGCGCCCAGCACAGCAATGAGACTCTAGGAGGCGGCCTCTTCGATCCATCCAATCCTCAACGCAACGCTTCAAGTCTATTTGGAGGTGGCCATGCACAGAGTAACACCGGCGCCTTTATTCGGGTCCTCGATCTACGCGAGCAGAAGCGGCGGTAGTTTTTCGTTCGGGAATTCAAACGACACGCCTCGAAGTGGAGGGTTTGCTAGTAACTGTGGAGGCCCAGGCACTACGTCTGGATTCGGTGCAAATAACAACAACAGCAACAACAACAACAACAACACTTTCGCTGGGTCTGGGTTTGGTCAATCTCAAGGCAGTACGGGTAGGCGAGGTTTTGGGTCAACGCCCGCGAATACTGAGTCTGGCGCGTTTGGCCAACCTTAGCCCAAGCCTCGTCTTTTTGGGGGATGGTGCACGTACTGCCCGGGGTAACTTTGTCGCTGCTGCTGCCGCAACGTTGAAGGAACCACTGCTGTCAGCTTCAAATACCCACCTCGCATGTATGAATTGTGACTTGTGTGATTGTGTGATGAGACGGACCTCGACACAAGCGAGTCTAGATTGCAGGTAATCGTGTTCGTTGAGCATTTTGTGTCTTGGAAAGATCAGAGCAATGGTTGCGAGAAATACGGTTCGTCGGCTTCATCATCCGCCTATATGCCTTGAGCGATCTGACCATCTCCATCAACGCCATCCCTGACTTGAACTCCTATGATCTTCGTGGCTCATGCTCTCAAACTCCATGTCGAACTCGTCGACCTCTGCGAACTTCTTCTTGGCATCTTCGAGCTCCTTGCTGAGTGAAGCATCTTGCATGGAGATGGAGACTTCCGGCAAAGTCGATTCTTCATCATCCTCTTCAGCTGAAGGATAACCTTCGTTCTCCTTGTCTGAGGCTGTCGCCCGACCATAAGTCCTCGCCGTCTTCTTCGACTTCGATGCAGCAGTGGCATTCCGAGCCGGAGCTTTCGATGCACCTCGTGCAATGCGCCCCTTCGCTTGTCGACCCTTCTTCGCGTTCTTGAGGGGTGTAGCCTTCTTCCGCCGCATAGCGCCTCCAAGTTCGTCTTCATCGTCCTCGAGGTGGCTCACGTCAAGTTCACTGTCTTCCTCGTCAGAGTCCTCCAGGTCATATTCTGACTTTCTATGTCGAGGCCTCATGGGAGCTCGTTTCTTCGGCAACAGTGACTGCAGGACGGACGTAGTCAAAGGCTTGACTTTTTTCTTCGGTCGGGCTTTGGCAGGTGGGGACACCTGAGTGGCTAGCTCGGCAAAGCTGTCCACGACCTGAGGATCTTGAGACGCCGGACTGCTGCTGAGAGGTTCAGCCATTGTGCCATTGAGGATAGCATCGTTGAGGTCGTCTTCCAGCTCTGGCGTTGGTGATGATCTTACAAGAGGCTCCTCTCTTTCGGTCGACGGTATAGCAAGATCATCTTCCTTTGCCGGACTTTGGTGGCGTGTCGATGAGGGCTCCGTAGCTGGCGTGGATTGCGACGGCGAATTGATGACCTGCACATCAGAAGTTTCGGCTGGAAGTGGAGTTGCAGCTGGTGCCGAAGACAACGGCGGTGCGGTAGGCCCCATGTTCGCGACAGGTAAAGCCTTCCCGGCTTCCTCCTCAGAGCGTGTGGGCTTCCTGCTTTTGGATCGCGAAGAGCTCAGAGATACGGCAGAGGAATCGTCGTCGGTAGACTTCCGCTTTTTGGCACTTGACTTTGACTTGTACTCATTGCCAGCATCGGCGAGTTTCCGTTTCGCGGACGATCTCCGTTGTGCATTCGTGATCTTTAGTGGCGTGCCTTCGGCCTCGGGAGCAAAGTCATCTTCCTCGTCGCTGATATCCAGATCAAACACACTCGCATCTTCAACCGCCGTCTCCGTAGCAGCGGTATTGGCTAATGACGGTCGTGCGCTCGCCGTCCGTTGTTGGACCATCCGTAGCATACTCGGCTGTCTCGGCCTTCGTTTAAAGTTCTTCAATGCCAGCATGCTCGCTTCGACGGCTGGCGTATTCTGTAATCGTAATGCAGATCCTGGCTGCACAGCAGAAGGACGTCTGGCAGTGCTAAGCTTTCCTGGTGGCGGCGGCGATGGAGAGAGCGAGAAATCGGGTTGCTCGACTATCGGTTCCGTGGCCTTGTCGGATGACCTCTGCGCCACTGCAATTGTGTCTGAGGACGCAGCTGCAGTCTCTACAGCCGCTTTTGGGGGTGGTTTCGCTCGCTGGCCCTTGGCTGTCGCTTCCATGCGCTGTTTCAAGCCTTCCAGGACTTTGCTCTGCTGCTCGTTGTGTAAAATCTTGCGCCCGAGTCTCGCAGGTCGCCTGTCTGGTTTCGCGAGTGCGATGGGTACATCATCACTCTTCGCCAACTCGTCTGTGGGCATTGGTGCCTCGCTGTCCTGATTTGCAACGACGCCATGCTTGAGTCCCAAGCCACTAGTCATGAGCAACTCATCAGACGGCTGCTGCGTCGTCTTCGCCCTCCCTCTCTTTGAGTCCGCGTCTTTGATCAGATCTTCGGTGTTTCCATCGTCCTCGTATACTGGCGCTGTCGATGGTCGCGTCGTGTTGGTCTTCTCCCTTAGCGCGGGTCGACCTCTGGTCGTCCGTGTGGCCGGCGCCGTGGCAGTCGGCTGAGTGGCCGGCGCGTTGCGCAGTCGAGCCATTGCAGATGATGCAGCGTTGCAAGTATGGCGAGTGAATGGTGATTGTGGGCGCAGAGAAGAGATGACGCTGTCATGTTTCATGAACGCGTCGAGCTAAGAGCTAGGAGGCAGTCAAAACAAGCGACGTGTCGATGCTTTCATTCGAGTGCGCCAACGCCACCCGCTCTCACGTGCCCTTTCTCTTCCAGCTCCACTACATGTACATCCGACGAACACGAATGTCAACGTGGATTCCGGTGGCGTCAGGGCCATCTTGTCTTCTCGAGTTCACTGAATGAGCGTGCTCGGCTTTTGTGGCCGAGCAATCAAGACATCGATTGCTGCCCCTTCCCGCAGCATCATCCTAAGCACTTCCAGCCGTGCCTTCACGGCGTGCCACTGCAGCAACATGGCCATCAGACCCACGAAGGCATCTGATGCCGTAGCGGCAGAGGCGGCTCGCAATATCCATACACCTCGAGATCCAAACACCTTGTCCAATTACAACGCCTGGCGCACCAAACACACGACAGCCAACTTCGAGATCGACTTCGACGCTAAGCGGCTAGTGGGTACTGTCCAGCTGGAGCTGGAGAAACTTGCCGACGAGAGCAAGATTCTTCTTGACACAAGGTTCGTGTTCCTCAGGAGACATGGCGTAGTCTGCAAGCTGATCATGTCATTAGTCACCTGAACGTCGCCAGCGTCGACATTGGCGGAGACAAGACCGCATGGGATCTCTCTACGAAACGTGTAGAGCCATATGGCAGCCCTTTGACCATCCACCTCACCAAGAAGCATATTGACGCAGCGTCGCCTCATCTCACTGTGAACATTGGTGTCCAGACCACCAGAGAGTGCACAGCGCTACAATGGCTAACCCCAGCCCAAACGAGCAACAAGAAGCATCCCTATATGTTTTCGCAGTGCCAAGCTATCCACGCTCGTTCCCTACTGCCCTGCCAGGACACTCCTGATGTTAAGTCGACTTACACGGTGAGTGTGTTTCCTGGGAGCTCCAGCATCGTGACTCGGCGAGGCATGTCTCGAAGCGCCTGAGCAGTCCTGTGAGGCAGCTCGACTGCCCGCTGCCTGGCGCTCAGACTTACATTCTCGAGAGCGGCGCTGCTGACTTCACGAAGTTCCCCTCCTCGGCATGGACTGACATTCCTTCTTCAGTTCAACATCAGATCACCTCTCCCAGTACTTGCATCCGGTCTCCCATCTGGTGTGAGAGACTTCCGACCAGGTGAAAACGGCAGACCTGGTACCCTTCTGTACAGCTTCCACCAAGAAATCCCTATGCCTTCCTACCTCTTCGCCCTCGCCAGTGGTGACCTTGCATCAGCTTCCATCGGCCCGCGTTCCACTGTATGGACCGGCCCTGAAGAGCTCAAGGCCAGTCAGTGGGAGTTCGAAAAGGACACCGAAGCATACATTCAGGTACGTGGTACAATGCGCGAATCATCAGGTTGCTCAGACAGTGTTACTGCACTCCAGAGATGCTGCTCTCCGCACGAGCAACATCGTCTATGACAATGGAAGTGGTTTCCGAGTATGGCTAACGGTCTTTAATCTGGTAGGCGGCTGAACAAATCGTGTACCCTTACGCCTGGACGACCTACAACGTCCTCGTACTTCCACCCAGCTTCCCATATGGTGGCATGGAGAATCCAGTATACACGTTCGCAACCCCCACTGTGGTCTCTGGAGACAGGCAGAATGTGGACGTCATTGCTCACGAGCTCAGCCACTCGTGGTCCGGTAACCTTGTCAGCAACGCCAGCTGGGAGCATTTCTGGCTAAACGAGGGCTGGACTACTTACCTGGAGCGGCGCCTACAAGCTGATATCCATGGCGGAGACAAACACCGCGACTTCTCAGCTATTATAGGTTGGAAAGCACTCAGCGACAGTATCGAAGGTTTCGGCGAAGATCACGAGTTCACCAAATTGATCCCAGATCTCAAGGTACGTTTTGAAGGCGCTGCACGACATATGGTGCTTCAGCAAGCGTCAATATGCTGGAGATATGCGTCTCGACTTGATCATATGGCTCTTGGACTCAGCTGACGCTCTTCGTCCTCTAGGGCAAGGATCCTGACGACGCATTCTCAAGCGTGCCGTACGAGAAAGGCTTCGTGTTCCTTTACCACCTCGAGAAGCTCATTGGCAAAGTACGTAACGCAAAGGCAAAGAGCTGTCGCGCGCCCCACTCTCCGCGTTCAGCATCAGACGCTGAGGTACCGTCACCTGTTTGTCGGGTATAACTGACGCCGTTTGTTTTGTAGGCCAAATGGGATAAATTCATTCCGCACTACTTCACCACCTACAAGCAATGCTCCGTCGACAGCTACGAATTCAAGGCTACTCTCCTTGACTTCTTCACCCAGGACAAAGATGCGTCCACGAAACTGAACGAAGTCGACTGGGACAAGTGGTTTTACTCAGCCGGCTACCCTCCGAAACCAGAATTCGACACAGAGCTTGCCGATCAGTGCTACAAGCTAGCAGATGAGTGGCAGGCCCTCAATTCAGGCAAGAGTAACTTCAAGCCGGGTGCTAAAGACGTCGAGCATTTCACCGCCAATCAGAGCGTCGTCTTCCTTGAGAAAGTCCAGACCTTCGAGAAGCCCCTCTCTGCAGCTCTCGTGGGTGCAATGGGCAAGGAGTATGGCTTCGCTAGCAGCAAGAACGTGGAACTTGTCAGCCGCTACTTGGTGGTAGGGCTGCAGGCTCGCGACAAGAGCGTATACGCGCCTACAGCAAAGCTGCTCGGTGAGGTCGGCAGGATGAAATTTGTCAGGCCCTTGTACGGAGAATTGATCAAATGTGATCGGAAGTTGGCCGAGGACACGTTCGACAAGGTGAAGGACTTTTACCACCCGATTTGCAAGGGGATGGTGGAGAAGTTGTTCGAGAAGACGAAAGCTTAGGCGCATGGCTTGGTCATAGTCGCGGACTATGATCTGTCAGCTGTCACATGTCCCATCTGAACAGTATACTTGGTATCCACTTAGCCATCTGTGTGCAGTACGCGGTGATGCACGCGACTGGCCAATGCATGTGGAGGAAGGTAATATTATAGGTGTGATATGCAAGAATGTATGGTCGATCTCAACTTCTTCTGATCTCGTAGCCTGCTCGTATTTGATGGAAGTTCAATGGCGATCCGGGGTGCTATAGACGCTGATACCTCCATGGCTGCTTAGACTGTCACCAGTGCCTGTACATGTACCGCATGATCGCAGCTGCACCGAGCATGCAAGTGCACGTCATTGTCGCGCCTTTTGGCCACCGTCGTAATAATACTAGCAGCAAGCGCACCGTACCAGCTCCAAAGTCATCGTGAAAGATGTGATACCACTACCAGACGGCATAAATGGAGGCAATACTGAAGACTGTTGTGTGAAAAGAGAAGAGCGGAGAACAGCCTCTCTCTCGTTCCCCACCATGATGCCTGCCTCGGCCTCCATCATCAAAAGTGCCGCCACTACCACATTGCTAGAAGCTTGCCATTCTCGACCACAACCACAACACTGCCTTCAAAACATCACCCCTCACAATGGCCGACCTCTTCCACGACTTCCCACCCCTCAAGAATGACCTTCTCCTCCGCACCGCCCGCGGTGAAAAAGTCGAACGCCCCCCATGCTGGGTAATGCGACAAGCCGGCCGCTACCTCCCCGAATATCACAAAGAGAAAGGCACCCATGACTTCTTCGAATGCTGCCGCTCCCCTGAAATTGCCTCAAACCTGACCCTCCAGCCCATTGACCGCTTCGAAGGCCTCATCGATGCCGCTATTATATTCTCAGACATTCTGGTGATCCCGCAAGCGATGGGGATGGAAGTCGTGATGGTCGATGGGAAAGGCCCGCATTTCCCGGAGCCGTTGGGAAGCCCGGAGGATAAACAGTATGGGGAGGTGATGGAGCGGAAGGTGGACGTGAAGGAGAGTTTGAGTTATGTGTATGAGGCGATTACGATGACGAGGAAGAAGCTGGACGGGAGGGTGCCGTTGTACGGATTCTGCGGAGCGCCGTTCACATTGCTGTGTTATATGGTTGAGGGTGGTGGGACAAAAGTATTCAAGCAGACGAAGACATGGATTTACAAGTATGGGAAAGAGAGCAAGGCGCTGCTGCAGAAGATTGCGGAGCTTTGTGTCGAGTATTTGGCACATCAGGTCATTGCGGGAGCGCAGATTGTGCAGATTTTTGATTCGTGGGCGGGGGAGTTGAGTCCGACGACGTTTCAGGAGTTCAGTCTGCCGTATTTGAAGTGGATCTGTGATCACTTGCCAGCGAGGTTGCAGGAGTTGGGGCAGGAGCGGGTGCCGATGGTGGTGTTTGCGAAGGGGGCGTGGTTTGCTGTGGAAGAGCTGTGCCAGACGAAGTATGATATTGTGGGGTTGGATTGGTTGCATGAGCCCAAAGAGGCTTATGCTATTGCGCAGAAGTATGGGAAGGTGTTGCAGGGCAATGCGGATCCTGGTGTGCTTTATGGTGGGCATGAGGCGATTACCAAGGTTGTGGAGAACATGGTTGATGGGTTTGGAGGCGGAAAGCAGGGCTGGATTGCCAATCTTGGTCATGGTATGTTCAAGTCGAGTATCTTTGTTGTCTGCATCTTGCTGATCGCATTCCATACAGGCATCACACCCTGGGTCAACCCCGGTGACCTCAAATTCTACTTCCAGGAGATCCACCGGCTCTCAGGTGAATACAGCTCCAGCTGACTCTCCAAACGAGAGTCTTCCTCCCTCAAGAGTCGTTCACCAACCTAGATCTAGGTGAACATTCGGCCGAGTCCTTCCCTGCCAAAGCCGACATCAAAGCTGCCGAAGAGAGGATGCACGAACGCAACATCCTGCACCAAGATTGGTAGTCCAACGACCGGCCACCCACCTAGCCCACCTCATTTGTCCTCGCCGATATCCTCATACCTAGCCCAAGTCGTCAGCCAGATCCGGGAGAATGCGCATCAGCCTCGCATTATGACCCACCAGTCTTCGGGGTGTTTTTCGATGAAGTCCTTCATCATTTGCTCGCATTTGGCATCTTTCAGGTTAATGACTTCAATATTCTTGGAACGGAGATGGCCCTCGCCGCCGACAAAGGTGTTGTTCTCTCCCATTACGACGCGGGAGACTTTGTATAGGATGCAGGCTCCGGTGCACATATCGCAGGGAGACAAGGTAGTGTACATCGTGGAGCCTTTGTATGCTGATGCTGGAAGACGGCCGGCATTCTCCAGGGCTGCTGTTTCGCCCTGTTGGCACAATCGTCAACGATCACGAAGTGGTGGCAGGTCTAAATGGTATAGATAGGCTGTTTAGAAGAGGTCACTACGTACATGCAAGATGGCACTGCTCTTTTGCACACGCATGTTATGGCCTCGGCCTAGGATTTTGCCACTGGCATCGACAAGGCATGCGCCAATGGGTACGCCGCCTTCTTTTGCTCCTTGCTTCGCTTCTTCAACTGCGGCTTTAAAGCCTGGATCGTTGACCGACATGATGCTATAGTCCGCTTGTTTGAGGTGAAGCACTGTTATGGACTCTTTCATGTGCGAGGTCGGCGATCGTAGCTTTGTGCAAGCTGATGCCGGTGATAAAATGAACCAATCAGCGGCTGGACTGCCATGCCAAGCAGCGAGATGTGACGTTCGATGTCGCCGAGAACATGAAGCTTTGTCTGTTCTCCCTGGACCTGCACACGACTGCATCGACACTACAGCATGTAGCGCAGCGAGGATTGGAGTACACATATCATACCATTTACCTCGTCGCAGCGACTGGTATCACTTTACGACAGCCCTTTTGTCCAATCTCCCACACGCGAACCGAGTTTGGCGCATCGACAGCGTTTCTGGACCAACCGCGCGAAGGGCCTATAGCATTACCAGCTGCAGAGCTCTTCCACCTCCCGTTCTACGCTCGCGCACCCTTCCGAGATATCCATCGCTACGGGTCGCTTTGTTGAAGAGTGTTTGGGCAGTACGGAGGAGATAGCGAGGCGTTTGGTAGCAAAGATCGACGGAGATGGAACCGGGAGGAGGGCCACATCGATGGCAACACGGCGGCGGCGGTGATGCTCCGCCGCCGCGACCTGGTGCAAGCTTTGGGTAAGCAAGTCCTTTGATACGAAACGTGTCCTGCGTTGCACTTACAGTGCTGTGGCGCGGTGGACAGAAGTCGAGCTTCGTTCCCGCAAGACCTTGCTTGGTTCCAGCCACTGCAACATACTTGCACAAACGCTTCATACCCGTCAATGCATAGCACCTCGCAGTAAGATAGCGCTGACCACACGTCATCCCCAGACCCGGCACGCCGCAGCACAACCCACAGCAATCTCCGCCTCAAGGTCCAAGCGGACTGCCACCACCCGGCGGACCCTTTCCACCGTTTCAACAGCACCCTCACAGCTTGGCCAATGTAGCTGGTATCAGTCAAAGCTCGCCGAGACAGCCACCGTTACAATCGCATCGACCAGACGATCGCCCGCCATTAGGTGCTGGTTTCGGACTGCCACCCCTCAGCCAAGCAACAGGTCAGCCGGGACCTGCAGAAAGAGAACGCGAACATCGTGAGAGGGAACGCGAGGTGGAACGCATACACATCAAGGAGGAAGAAGATCGACGATATCGCGAGGAGGAACGACGGCGAATGGAACAGGCCCCGCCGCACCAGGGTCCACCACATTTGCACCAGCCACGAGCAGTACCCCCTCCGACTGTGCATGGACCGAACGGTCTGCTCGGAAATCCCAGTATTGCACACCAACATCAGCAACAGCAGCTGCCGCAACCGCCACTCGGCGCACCGAGCGGACCTGGAAACATCTTCGGCGGAGGTCCCGTGCAGAATCCGCATGCGCACACACCACAGCATATACAACAGGCTAGTCTTCTTGCGCCATACGCCCCAGGTTCGCAGGCCCAGCAAGCGCAACAGCAACAGCAGCAGATGGCGCAAGGTCAGGGTCAAGGGCAGCAGCCAATCCTGAACGATGCGTTGAGCTACCTCGACCAGGTCAAGGTGCAGTTCGCCGACCATCCAGACGTGTACAACAAGTTCTTGGACATCATGAAAGATTTCAAGTCCGGTGCGATAGACACGCCCGGCGTTATCGGCCGCGTGAGTACGCTTTTCGCAGGAAATCCCGACCTGATCCAGGGTTTCAATACTTTCTTGCCTCCCGGTTATCGCATCGAATGTGGCGCTGGCGACGATCCCAACTCGATCCGCGTGACCACTCCGATGGGTACAACTGTTCAGGCAATGCCCCAACCACAACCACGACCACTTAGCAGGCTGGGCGACCACGAGGGCGCGCGACCATCGAACGGAACCTATACACCACAGCCAGGTCCGACAAGCGCACATATGGCTTTTAGTCCGAGCGGTCGACCTCTCGGCCCTGTCACTGTTGGTCAGCAACAGCATCTGTCTCCGCATGAGGCTGCGCGCCAGCAAGAAGAGCAACGCGCGATACATCAGCAAGAACAACGTGGACTCAACTCCTTGCAGACTGCAGTGTCCACAGCTGCTGGTGGTGCGTCTCTTCGAGCGGGTATATCACCACGCGCAACTCCAATGCCTGGACAAGTTGCAGCCGACCTCGCCGCTGGCGGCGCAGGCGAAGAGAAGCGCGGCCCAGTCGAGTTTAACCATGCTATCAGCTACGTGAACAAGATAAAGGTAAGTCCTATGATGCAGCACACCTCTCCAGCAGAATTATCGTCCTTGTCCGCCAAATTCACGAAACAATGGATCACTCGGCTTTTGAGACAATCGCCAAGATTTTGTCCTCAGGACTTTGCTAACTTATTGATCAGAACCGCTTTTCTGCACATCCCGACATCTACAAGCAGTTTCTCGAGATTCTGCAGACATACCAACGCGAATCGAAGCCGATACAAGACGTCTACAGCCAAGTCACCCACCTCTTCAAGACTGCGCCGGACTTGCTCGAAGACTTTACGCAATTTCTCCCCGAGTCGGCTGCGGCTGCTAAAACCGCTGCAGAACGCGCTCGGCAAGAAGCAGAAGGCAACGTCCTCATTTCGAACGTTCGGAACGAAGGTGCAGGCGGCATGTACAGCCCAGTCGTGTCGCGTGAGACCCAGATGGGCACGCCTGGTCACGCTCGAGGTCTGCCACCGGTTGGCAACTTTGCACCCACACCAGCATCGAAAGACAACAAGCGCAAACGCAACGACCGACAAGGCACCGCCGATCGCATGCCAGACGGTGTACCTGGCCCGAGTAGCGCGAAACCTCAATTCCAAGCGCAACCCAACAAGCGAATGAAGACACAGCCAGTAGCGAAGGGACCGAACGATCAACCTCCAACTTCGCCGACCCTCATTCCGCAACTCCCGATGCCACTCGAGCCGACGACGACGACGACCGCTGCGAATAGTGAAGAGCTAGGTTTCTTTGACAAGGCGAAGAAGGCTATTGGCAATAAGAATGTCTTTAACGAATTCCTCAAGTTGTGCAATTTGTTCAGCCAGGACTTGATCGAGCGATCTACACTTGTCTATCGGGCACAGATGTTCATTGGCGGCAATGCCGAGCTGGTCGCATGGCTGAAGCAATGGGTGGGATATGATGAGAAGGATGTGCTCATCGAGAACAAGCCTCGCGTGCCTTCTGGTCGGGTCATGCTTAGCAACTGCAGAGGTTTGGGTCCAAGTTACCGCTTGCTGCCAAAGCGAGAGCGACAGAAGCCGTGCAGTGGTCGGGATGAGCTGTGCAATTCTGTGCTCAACGATGAGTGGGCGTCGCACCCTACCTGGGCATCAGAAGACTCGGGATTCATTGCGCATCGCAAGAACGTGCATGAGGAAGCTCTCCACCGCATCGAGGAGGAACGTCACGACTATGATTTCAACATCGAGGCGTGTAGCAGGACGATTCAGCTGCTGGAGCCGATAGCGACATCCCTGAGACGCATGCCCGATAGAGAGCAAATGCAGTATACCTTACCTGCAGGATTGGGCGGGCAGAGCGAGACGATCTATAGGAGGGTCATCATGAAGCTGTACAATCGGGACAAGGGCGAGGACGTCATCAAGCAGCTTCACGAACGGCCGTACATGGTAATACCCGTTCTCCTGAACCGCTTGAAGGAGCGCCTCGAGACCTGGAAAATGGCACAACGAGAGTGGGAGAAGGTCTGGCGTGAACAGACGCAGAAGATGTTCTGGAGGTCTCTGGATCACCAGGCTGCTCAGACCAAGCACATCGACAGACGCCAGTTCCAGAACAAGACGCTGCAGTCCGAGGTGCAGGTCAAGTATGAGGAGATGAAGAGACAGAGTAACATCAATCCGAATCTTATGCGCCAGCCACAACTGGAGTATGAGGTCACCGATAAGGACGTCGTGGTTGATACGGCTTATCTCATCTTATCTCATGTCGATTCGCAGCTGTCGACAGAACAGCCGAAGCTTTTCACCTTCATCAGGGACTTTGTTGCGCTCTTCTTTGGGTTCGATGCCGATGCGCTCAAGGAGGAGATTGACAACAGATTCCAGCCTTCACCTGGCAACGAGCCTGTTGATGATGCTGCTTCTGGCGGCGAAGAGAGCACTTCTGGCAGTGCTCGCAAGGGCGCCGCTGGTAAGAACGGCGGCGGTCTTCTGCGACAGGCTCTCAACCGCGGCAGGAAACCCAATCGAACTCGCGACGATAGTGCTAGTCGTGCATCAACGCCCGAGATCGCGTCGAATGCTGACGAGGAGATGGTTCTTGATACTGTCGAAGACATTGGAGAAAAGCAGGACGTGTCTACTGGACGGTGGCTTGAGCACCCTACCGGCGGCAACAACGCTGGCAGCAAGGACATCAACCCACACGAGCCACAGAAGCGCAACCTTTACCGATGCTGGGCGAATACATCGATATACTGCTTTATTCGCCTCTTTCTCATCTTGTACGAGCGGTTATGCAAGCTGAAGGCTGCTGAGCAGGATGTCAAGAAAACCGTGGAGAATGCTTCGAGGGTCAAGCCAGCGATTGAGCTGGGAATTGCCGACAAATTGCCATCGCAGTACTTCAACGATACGAGCGCAAGCGCCAACTACTACACTCAGATGCTAGGCATGTTCGAAGAAGTGCTTCGTGGCGAAAAGGAGGTTGGTGAAGTTGAGGATACCCTGCGACGCTTCTTCCTGCAATCTGGATACCAGCTCTATCCTTTCGAGAAGATCACCACTACCCTCACACGCGATGCAATCCAGGTCATGAACAGCGAGGGCAAGGACAAGTCAGCAGACATATACAGCCTCTTCAAGAAGGATCGCGTGAAGGACACCAGCACCGCCCAGCAGCAGACTGACTACCGCAAGTCCGTCGAGAAGATGGCGAAGGACTCCGAAATCTACCGAATCGATTTTGAGTGTGCCAGTCCTGAAGGCTTCTGGCCTGAGGATGCGCAAGAAAATCCAAATAAGCAATTCTCGAACAAAGTCAAGATCTACCTTTCGAAGAAGGACGATCCAATCGGCGCTGATGGTCTCACTGCTATGGACCGCGAGAACCGATGGCGCTACTACATCGCCAGCTACACCAGCGTGGACAACACCGACGGCGTTGACATCGGCACGATTAACTATCCCTTCCTCCCATCCAACATCAAGGCTTATGGAGCCGACCCACGCTCCGAATCCTTCCCACCCATTGCCAGCGATGCTCACGCCCAGGGCGTTCTTGAAAAGAGTCGCATCTTGGACGTGAAAACCGAAGAGAAACTCGAAGTCCGTATCGCGGTTAACAACTACAAGACACAGTTCGCCCCGAATACTTATGAAGCTTTCTACTCGAGGCTTGAGGAGAGAGAGAAGGGGAAGGAAGGTGTCGAGGCGGCGGAGGAGGTGCACAGTATTAGAGAAGAGGGCGTTATGGACAAGTTTCTGATGATGAATGATGGGATGAGGGATGTGAGCAAGGAGGATGTGGAGAGAGTCAATGCGGATTTTGGAGTGCTGGTTGCAAAGGGTGCCGAGGCCGAGGGACATGGTGAGGGTGCTGCGCATGAAGGGGAGGGGATGGAGGTTGATGAGTCGTAAGCTGAGTGTTGCTTTAAGGCGGAACATGCTTTAGAAGCATGATATGGCTTGGGACGAAGGTTCTGAGTTGTATCACATAGGGACTTGTCACGAAAGTATAGACGTACAGAAGACGTTCTTGATATACACGCCATTGCGTCTTCGATGTCCTCTCATGGGACTGTTGCGCTGACTCGACGACTGTGCTGGCTCCTCCTTTACCTCGGGCGGTCTCGTTTGAGCGCAGTCCTGGAGCCTCTATTCTACGGTACGCTTTCTCTTCCAGCTAGTGACCACGTCGTCAAAATTGTAGACCGGGCGACGATCTCTTGACCATCGTTCAAGCCTGCTTGATGTACTGCACCGGGGTAAATAGTTCTCAGGACCAGCTCCTTGATCTGTCTGCATTCCGAACGGGTGGCCTACAGTGCTGCGAACTCCTGTAGCTTTGCACGCGTCGACTCATAACCTTCCAGGCCAATTTGTAGCTTGTGCTCGTGCCCGCGACCTTGCACAGCCCAGACCTCTGCCGATGTCGTGATGCGTACTCCATTCTTCCGCAGTCCACCCAGATACTCCAAAATCGAGCCCCACAGGTTGACAAAGTCTGTGCGTCCCAGGCTCAGAGCGATCTTGCAGACTTCGTGAGAGTGAGCTTGGGACAGGAGGTTCCGAGCGTGCGGACACTCGAGCGCATGTGCGGCGGTGACGGAGATTCCGAGCGTGTTGAGCTCGAAGAGGCGGCTGCTGCATTCTTGGCGGATTTGATTGTAGGTGCAGGTCAGAGCGGCGGGGGTGTCGAGAGCTAGTGGTGATGTCTTGAAGATTCTTGAGCATCTGCTGCAGTCGACGTTGATGGAGAGGGTCTGAGATGGCTGGATAAGGGCGAACTCGTAGATCTGTATCAGGAGCTCCCCTGTGAGCTCTAGGAGGCGGCAGCGACGAGGCTGGTAACAGTCAGTGCTTGCCGCACTGAGTGTAAGTGGAACTTACTGGGGCTGTCGGAGCTGAAGTAGCCACTGCGCCGTACTCGGATGGAAGAGTTGGTTGAGGCAAGGTCGGCTGGAGAGTGAGGAGAAGAAACGAAGTCGACTATTGTAGTCATCACATGCTGGATTGACGTCACTGTAGGATAAAGTGAATGCAGCTCTGAGAACTAGTGCCACCGTGGCATGCGAGTATCTCTAGAGTATGCTGAATCGCTTACTTATCGTCCACGGTGAAGGTCGGATATCAAAGCAGCAAGACTGAGACGAGGTGGAGACATACGTTGAACCATGCTATGATCCGCAGCGAGGCGCGAAGTAGTATCACTTACCTTATGCCGAAATTGGCTCATTCCACGCCGGCTTGCCAGAGCTGCATTTTACATTGTGGTCGCGGCGGCTGGGCATACGCTCTGAACCATATACATGCTAGTTTCGTCAGTATACGACCTAAACTTGAACCGCTGCATCATCGCTCACCTCACGACGCTCGAGAAAATATGAGACTTGCGTTCGATGACAGTGCAAGTCCTGGCGCTGTCACCCATGCATTGTTCTGTACCCACTCATAGGTCGGAGCTCGATTGGGTTTTTGGACCAGTTTTCATCAGCACTAAAGGCTAAAGCGAGGAACATAGAGCATGATGCCTCACGAGCAGCTTGTGCTACACGATACAGGATGAAAATGTAAGCTGGGAGGAACATGATCACATGGTATAGGTGGACAGCGATAAGTCCAATCCGCCTCGTCTCCAATGGTCCGAAGAAGGATTTAGTGATCGTAGTAGGCGCCATGATGCGTGGAAGTGCATGATAAGTCATCGAGGGCCTCCTCTAGTCTCTGTTGATGGGCCTCAAGTCGTTCTGGCGTGACATACTTCTGGTTGTCCTTGGTCCTCTCCTTCTTTCTCTCCCGCCTCGCCTCCGGAAGGACGGCAAGGATCTTCTGCAACACTTCGATAATGTGCTGGTGTTCCTCGCACGCCATATTTTGCGACACATGGGACTCGGCACATACCTCTCGCCATGGAACCACATCTTCTAGTGACTAGTAATGTTGCCGGGACCTCGATAGGCGGCTTCCAGGCCGCAATCACTTCGGCGTATTGGAGTAGCTCGTTTGCCGACACTTCGCCCTTTGCAGCGGACTTCGCGGTCAAGCTGCACCGGCAGGGGCAGCGGCTGAGACGAGCCAGCGGGTGATGCGAATGCCGCCTTCTTTGTACATGGCGTATCGGCCGCTGATCGGCGCCTGGTCGTGGGTCGAGATGGTTTCGGGCTGCGGTCAGGAGGTGGGATTGTCAAGGTGGCGGGAATGGGGCATGAGCACAATATAGGTGTAGTTTGAAGGTGCTGTAGTTAGGTGGAGTTTCGAGCATTAGCGCGAAGCACGGTCTCTTGGTGGAGAAATGCCGGGCGAGCTTGTCTTGGCTCCTCTTAAGTGAATGTGCCTGTCAGCAGTACCGATCTCCGCGCACTCACTACTTACGACACGCCATCAAATGTTGGACCCTCCTCTATATACATATCTCGATGGGCAACGCTCTTGGACGTGGTCGGCCCCTCTATGTCAATAGTGACTGCATCGTCAGAGTAGTCAGCCAGCTCGTGCTTGTGTCGAGACGGCAATTATTCTGGCTGACGCTCACTGACACTCTATTTTCTGTCAGGTCGACAAGTCATGGAGTAGTTAGTCGAAGCCGAATCGAAGGGGTTATTCAGGGCACTGGTGGTGATATGAAACGTCGGTTGAAAAGCCTTGACAGCACCTATGCATTTCTTGAAACTTCGACTGCATCTCCATCTCTGACCATTGCCCCCCGCTTACGTTTCACTAAACACTATACTTCGACTCGTCCATACAACGAAAGCCACCTCGTCTTGTCTCGCACACCTTGTACCCATCATGGCCTTCGCCACATTCTCTGAATCGTGCATCCAGCGCAGCGCAAGTGAAGGCGAGCAATTGGCAGAAGTAGTTGACAATAGTCGACATACGGCGCGCCGCCGAGGTCTCTATCGTCCAAAACGACCAAGTCCTCAGCTGTGTTACTGTACGCAAAATTATCATTCGGGCACGAATCATCAGCCGCACCGGTCCAGTCCAACAGTGTTGCGACTTATGGCCCAGCTGGTCTGCTAGATTGGGTCTGTCCTTCCACTGCCCTGCGCTGCTCGCTCACGTACACCCTTCACATAGTACTCGCTGCACTCTCTCCTCTCCTTGGCATGGCTCCTCGCCCTCCCTTCTTTCTCACGGCTCGACGTGCCGTATCATCTGATACCAGGTGGCATGACACCGATCCACACGCGTTTCTCGTTATAGTTGTCAGGATCACCAACGCATCCGCCTTTGTCGGAGTGTTTGCAAACTGTTGAGGTGTCTGCGTAGCATTTACCAGGCTGGACTTCGATGGGGACCTCGGATGTCGAGTCGGTTGCAGTAGGTGGCGCTGCAAGGGCCGTCGCGATTGATGTGGTATCTGAAGCTTCTTCGGCGGCTGCAGATGCCTCATGCAACCTGCCGGCTAGGCTGTTATCGTTTGAGCCGCTTGCCAAATCTTCGCTAGTTGAATCGACCGTTTCGTTCTCACTGGTAGGAGCCACAGCCGGTAGCCTGGTAGCCACACACGAGTGCTCAAACGATGACGAAGGCGCTGTATGAGACGTTGTGTCCGAGCCCTCCACTACTGCCAGCAGGGCCGGCGAATGACTGGTCGAGGAGGCCAAACTTATCAGACTCTCGGCGCTGGGAGGATTGGGATTTAGATTGCTAGCTTCCTGCGACGCCCAAAGGGAGAATGGCGATGGAACGCTGCTAAAGGCACTTGGAAACAAGATGGGCAGCTCTGTCGTGGGCGGAAAGGATGTTGGTGTTGCGCCAGAAGCGCCCTCGTCCCCTGGTTTTCTGTTCGAAATGTCGCAAGCGGTACTGCTGTTTTCCAAAATGTCTTTCGCTGCACTTTGGGCCAAACCCGGGGCCTTCAAGGGAGCTGTAGAACTGGTGATCTGCGGCATTCGGTTCAAGCCATTGTCATTGCGCAGAGAATTCCACTTGGGAAATTTGCGCTTTCCATTCTCGCCCAATTTGGGGTCAGCTTGATTGCTGCCCTTCCCAATCTGGTCTTTCATTGGGGGACCATCTGCCTTGAAGGACGGTATACCGGAAGCTTTTTGCTCCGTTGGACTGGTGCGCTATACTTCCGAAACCGTTCTTTAGATTGTAGCGAGAACAAGGAGCTCTCTTGCGTGGGCTTTTCGACACCTGAGATTCTTGGGATGTCTGATGTTGTCTCAAAACGCTAGGATTGGCCACGGGCACTTTACCAGCGGTGGAAGGCACATTTTGAGCGAATGGCTGCTGTGTACACGCGCCGAAGTTGAGATGCAACTTGAACATCGAAGGAGATGGAAAGATGCTGCGGTGAACATTTTGATTGTCGGGACGCTCAAGGCCAGTGACCGACGGGATTTGAGACGCTTTATGGTCAACGCTGTCCACAGCCGATGATATAAGTGAGTCGTGAACGCCCACATGGGAGATGTGGCCCGGTGGTATTGCACCAGTAGAAGCGATTTGCGAGTCGCCGTTGCCGATGGCATTCTCGACAGAGGAGTCGAACATGAAGCCCTCAGTGAGCTTTTCGCGGCAAGAGACTTCGAGCGGTGGAGACAGTGTTATGTCACCATCCGACTTGCGGCTTGATGTTGGAGCAGTGTTAAGATCGGTGTGAACCTGAGTCCGGTCAGGAGCAGACTGAGCATGCGGATCCTCGCAGGCTGACTTGGTGGCGATTGCATCGAGCTGGGCTTGCAGCTCCGCACAATGTCCTTGGAGCTTGGAAACTTGTTCGTGAGCGGCTCTCCAATGTATATCTGCGTCTTTCTGGGTCCAGTGGGCCAACATGCGCATGTCCTTATTGTCTTCACCGAGATTCGCGCGCCGGAACTCCAAGGCTGCCTTGTGCGGACCCAAGACATCACGGAAGTGCTCAGTTGCAGAATCTTCACCCTCGCTGAGGCGAGCTCATTCGTGCGGGTGTTGAGCTCTTCCTTGTCATGTCGGTTGGCAGCAGTCAAGTTGGTGATAGTGGACTCTTACGTCTCGATATCGGTGTACCACTCGTACTTCTTGCTCTCGAAGCTAGTGATGGCGGCGTAAACCTCAGCCTTCAAGTCACCATTGATCGAGAACTGATCAGAGATGGTAGAATAGACGCTCATAACCTCGGCCTCCAACTGCTCGAAATCGGCAGTAAAGGCGCAAGTCTCGACCTTCAGATCATTAATGGTCGAAGATTGCTCAGAGATGGTAGTGTCTTTGCCCACGATCTGGACCTGCAACTCTTCAATCTGCGCAGTCCTTTCACAACTCATCGTCTCTGCAGTCTCGAGCTTGCGTTCGAGATCCGTGATCTTCGTTGACTGCTCAGAGATGGCAGCGTCCTTGCCCGCGACTTGAGCCTGCAGTTCTGCAATCTGTGTAGTCTTTTCACTGCTCTTGGTCTCTTCAGCCTTGGATCTGTCGCCGAGAGCCTTGATCTTCGTCGACGCCTCGGAGATGGCAGTGTCTTTGCCCTCCGTCTGGCCCTGCAGTTCCTCAATTCGCGTGACTTTTGCACTGGTCGTGGCCTCTTGACCGGCGAGCTTGCCTTCGAGGTTCTTGACTTTCCTCGACTGCTTGTCGTTTTCGGCCTTCGTTTTCGTCAGTTCGAGCTGAAGTCCGTTGCGCTCTGTGCTCTGCTCAGCAATCTTCACGTTTGCCTCGTCGAGTAAGGCCTGCGTCTTTCGCGTTGCCTCTGACTGCTCATTGTTGCTGGTCTTGGCCTCCAAAGCTTCTTCGCGAGCTCAGCGATCCTCGAGTCTTTGCTTTCGTTCCCTGCACGCACAATATGAAGTACGGCTTGGTGGTCCTCGTAGAGCTTGACAAGGCTGTCATATCTCGTGTTCCACTCCTCGCATACAGCTAGAAGCACTATAATGTACTTTTCCTTCTTTCTGATGACTCGCTGAAGCTTTGAGCATGCTGTTTCCACATCCGACACCACCTTGTTCGCAGAGCTGGCCGAAGATAGCGCCGAAAGTACACTGCATACCACAGTACCGAGGACCTGCATCCAGAAGGCAGCATCTTCCGAGAGCAGAGACACGGTTACGACGCCGATTTATTCTTCTGCTAAAGCGAGGAAGCCGAGAATGCTCATGACACTAGCGTTTCCGGTTCAGATGTGGTTGACGGCGGAGGAAAGAAAAGAGCGCCGCTGAGGTGTGAGTACCTCGTTGAGAAGGCCACTAGCAGCGAAGTAGAAAACGAGCGCGATGATGTAGGGGATCGGATCGATGCTAGAAGCGCCGGTGGTGTAGAAGCTGTCTGTCTGCTCGCATTGGCTGTAGCCGATTCTGCAGCCATGGATAGTCCCGTTGAGAGGGTAGCACACGCCGCGAACAGTATCCGCGACCGTGAGGGCGACTTCGGCGGGTGGTGTGAAGACGAGTGGCGGCGCGGAGGTGACGGCCTCGACTGCGGTAGAATATATGGCCTTAAGCGCGAAGCGACCGATACTATAGGCGATATCAGTCGCAGCACCAGTCATGGCTACTGCGTGTCAGCGCCGGCGAAACCAGCCCAACACCATGGCGGTGGTGTGGTGGTGGTGGTGGTGGTGGTATGGTACAGGCCGCTGTGATGTCGGCTCTGCAGTCGAGTCGTCGGTGTTGTTGGCGCGACGGCAATATCGCTGTTGCCGGAGATATGTTGCGATGGTGCGCTGTTGACTGTGGTGGTGGACAGAAGATGTGTGTGACAGAAAGGGCGAAGGTGGTGTGCGCTGGTGGTTTTCGCGGCGGAAGCAGAAAGATTTTCTGTTTGGAAACAATTTGATCAAGTGTGGTTGAACACGGCGGACTCGCGCCAAGCGCATTGACAATTGTCCATTCACATGTGTGTCGTACTCAAATGTATTCACTCTGCGTACAAGAACATCCACGTGACCAGCTCTTTCCGCACATTCACATACCGAATGCAGCGCGCGATAAGCGCGTATCTCGTAATATCATGCAGCCCATGGAAAGGCTCAAATGTTTACATCGTGCTCCCCGTAGCTTTGAGCAGATCGTAAACTACTGCAGCTCGGCCGTCGTGAAGCGCTGCGTTTTTCCAGTGCTGTTCTCGGGAGGCGACCATGTATCTAGCCAGAACTCCTGCCCATTATAGGTCTTGCACGAAGCTCTGAGGGCTTCAGTTGGGGTATACGCGCCGCCGACTCTGCCATTACCGGAAATTAAGACGTCATGCTCATGGTGGGAACGTCGTTGATGCCATCGTTCGTCTGGCCGCACGGAGATCGTGCAAGCGACGCTCCGAGAAGTCGTTTGCAGTCTTCGATCGATGACGATGTCGTGTAAAGGTATATAAGAGGATGTGGGGTGTACATATACGACGTGATGGTGATGGCTTACTGTTGTGCTGGACGGCATGTTGGAGGTGAGGTTTAGAAGTTTGTTGCATCACGTGCACAGTCGCGTGCCGTGCACACTTCCGCGTTTTTTTTTTTAGATATCTTTCTTAACGTATAACTTACTATACAATAGACTAATATAACTATGTAATAGCTTATCTTAAAGAGTAAGATAAGTCTAATATTTTATATACTATAAGTTATTACGATTTAATATAGACTACTTATTACTTAGTAAGTACTAGAACAAAGTTACTAAAAACCTACTATTATAAGCTAAAGAATAACGTATTCTTAATAACTAGT
>KZ108215.1:0-99682 GCA_002116355.1 Dothistroma pini CBS 116487
GTTTCGATAATATAGAATAGTATTATAATAGTAATATATACCTTCGAAGTAGATAGGTTATTGCTATATATACTCCGGAATTCGCGTCTACTAAAACAGCCCTATTTGTTCTTAGACCTGCTAGGCGGATTTACCCTCCTTGCCCTATAATTGGCTAAACAGTAGTGAACGGACCTGAACCGTACTAAACCATGGTGGAGCGAGCCTGGCGCTTGCGCTAGACAAAGCCTAAAATCGAAATCCGCCTAGCATAGTCTGAGCTCGCTGAGGTAACACAGATGCGTGAAGGGTTCGATGTAATACTCGAGGTCACATAGCTCAATCGATCACATGTAGCCTGGTCGGCAGTGAATGCTTCGGTGCACGTTTATCACGCCAGTGCCTGCAGTGTCCAACTTGGTTCGAGGTCTCTTCGGGGCATCTAATCTCATAACAGTATAGCAAGACATGCAAATCACCGACTCTCTCACGCCAACGACAACCCGCATCGCCTCAAATCCGAAATGAAAGAGCTGCTGTAGAGAACTCGAAGAGGCTCGCAAGGACCGAGCTTCTTCTCGCTCGTTATACGCCCGTCTACCGTTGAGGCAGTGCTGATTGTCTTGTCCCCTTCTCAGCCTTCCTTCGAGTCGCTTCCTGCTCATTGGCTCAACAGTACGGCGCTCGGGTTACACCCGAGTCCACTCCAATAAATGTTGACATTATGAGCTCTTGCGCATGTTTAGTCTGTGATTGACAGTGGCGTCAAAGGTGTTAGACATGGTTGCAATAGTGCTGGTTGTTCTGTACGTTGTAGGGCCATTTTTTTGCTTGGTGGATGTCAGGTCATGAGCTCGCGAAATCCCTTACAGCGAATTGCTTTGATTCATTTCGTCTTGCGAAATCTGCTTCGTCAATAGTCGTAGACATCAGCGTGAATGAACACCTCGCAAATGTCCCACCACATCGAACAAACATTCCCAAACGCCACATCCCAATGCCTGCCATATCGTCATTACTCATGGACCCACCACAATCTCCGCCATCTCCCTCAACCAAAATTCCTAAGCCCTCTCCTCCCCGATCACCTCTTCTCCCCCATCTCCTTCTTTAAGCACCTTTGGCCCCGCCATCTGCACCAAAAACTCATACCAACAGTTCGGCGCTTGCAACACATACTGCATCATACTAACCCTAAACCGATTCCTATAATCCTTCGGACTGGTAATTGTAGGCTTGTTCTTTCCTCTGTCTTTAATCCAGCTCTCTAACTTCTTATCCCACGTATAGGTGCGAATGCAATCAATGATGCCGACGACAAGCTCTTTGCGATTATCGTCGAAACCGGCCATGAGAGAGTAGTCCATGACGTTCTGCTTACAGAGCCAGAGCGTATCGTTGAAGACGGAGGCTTGAAGGAGCTTGCGAGAGTGTTCGCGGACGAAGAGCGGGGATTCAAAGATGGTCTCGACGAGGTTCTCGTCTAGGAGGACTTCGTCCTGTTGGCCCGTGGACTCAATTTTGCGGTTGCGCATACTTCCCTTCAAGTCAAAGCGACGGTTCGGGTTCCGCTCGTAGAAGAGGTTCTCCATCACTAGCAGGTAATAGGAAAAGTCGACGCCCGTAGCGGGGTTCCGGATGTTCACCTGGAACAACCCGAACATCTTTGCTATGACGCTGGGGACTCCATGGAAGAGGGTGTAGGACATGAAGTTGAAGTAATCCGGGGCGAATTTTGTGAAAGCTTTGAGTTCGACTTCTTGGAGTGATTTGATGATGAAGCGGTTGTCGAGGGTGCGGAGGAAGAGGGATTTGGTCTTGCCGCCTTTGGAGTCGAATTTGAGGCAGCGGGACAATGATTCGATGAAGCGGTCTGCGACGCCACATTTCCGTCGAAGAGCGTCGAAGGACTCCGCGTAGAAGATCTTACAGTGCGCTTTGACTGGTCCGTGGTTGAAGGAGTATTTGAGGTGCGTGCCTGTGTCACTAAGCAGAGACGCTTCAATTTCCTCTGTACGTTCTTCCGCTGGGTTCACAGCGCTGGTTTGAGAATGTGTATGGGCATGACCATGCTTCGCTAATGGCGCTTTGCTCGGGTGATTGCGAAACTCTGTCATCTTGTTATTGTAGTCCGCACATGCCAGAGATAGTGCGATGACCGAAGAAGGCTCATCTTCCCGAACAATAATGTCAGAATCCTCAAAAACATGCTCGTTAGAATGAAGTGGGTATTCCAGATTGCCCCAACCAGATGCCGAACGCTTTGACCAGAATTCTGAGAGATACTTGAACCAGACATTCTTCCGGTGTTCTGGGATCGCAAGCTCTGGACCAAACTCTGATAAATCTGGTGCTATGGTGGGAGACGTTATGGATGAGTTGGGGTCTGAGATCTCCCGCGATCGTGTCGTGAGTTGCTCAGAGTCGATAGCCTCATCGTCGGCATCTGTGTTGATTGTCGGCGCTGTGCCTTCAGAGCCGTTGTCTGGAACGGACTTGGCAGACTCCACAAACTTGTCGTCAGTCTCTGCTAGCGGGTTATCTTCTGGCTGAGCTTCCGCAACAAAGTCGTCCATCTGCTGTCTGGCCATGCGATCACTTTCGGCCTCCTTGTCAACCTGTACTTTCTCGAGAGCTTTTTCACCGACTGCATCTGTTGCGTTCTGGTATACTTCAACCACAGGCCGACTGCTCGCCAAGGGATTAGCTCGTGCTTGACGGGTCCTAGTTGCCCGTTGTTTTCGATCTTCTTGACGTTTCTTCTCGAACTCGCGAGAGAGTTGCTCGAAATGCTTTGCCAGTGCTGAGACAGTCGACGAGTGCGAATTCTCGTCGCCTTTGACTGGTATCGACCTCGGAATGAAAGACGGTGCTACCTTACTAACCCTGCTAGCAAGACGGCTGACGCCTATGCGCTCGGCAGCTGGATGGTCGAGATGTGGGCGCTCTGTTGGCTGCGTGTTACCAGCATGCATCACTGCTATAGCATCAATGCTGTGATCCGACAGACGTGCAACGTGCCGGGGTTGCCCTGGTTGTGACTGTGCTCGCAGCAGCGGAGGCGGAACTGGCCTTGGACTTGCATCTCTTTTCTTGAGATCCGCTAGTCGAGGTATTCTAGACTCCACCAATTCAGTTTGCTCCCCAGCCGCGGCACGAGAGCTCCTGATCTGTTCAATCCTCTCCAGAAGACCAGAGCTGAGCGGTTTTGGTTGGACCGCGAACGGCTCATCATGAGCTGTGTTGGACAAAGCAGACGCCGCACTTTCCGGCGACCCCACCTCATCTGTAGCCGTGTTCTCGTCCACTGACGTGTCGCCTGGCGAGCGCGAAGGCACAGCAAGATCGAGGTGCTTTACATTCTTACGCACGACTGCCTCCTCCAGCTCTCGTCGTGGTGTGGTCACGCGGATGAGCTCTCCGCCCGGAGTTACTATGTCTTCTTCAGCGCTCTTGACAGGTCTCAAAGTTTCCGTATCGTCATGTTCGGCTTTGTGGTCCTCGACAGCTGACGTGAGTACATCGTGCGCCTTTTCAGCCAAGATCTCATCCATAGTAGGTCGTCTCGAAGGCATGCCAGGCTTGCGAGACTGTGGTTTCTCATTGCCATCTTCTGTGTCACTAACATCGCTTGCGATACTAGCTGCCGCGGATGGATGCTGTATTTCGTTGAACATCTCCTTCAACTGGCGGCCCACGATCTTGCGAATATCGGTCTCGGATGGAAAGTATTTGTCCTCGAATTTCGCGAACTCGTCGTCCCATTCGATGGCTTTCTCGTCCATAAAGCGCAATGCGCGATTGAGTGGAATGAGTTCAAAGTACCTCGAGGTGGCATACTTGCGCTGCAGTTTAGCCACCAGCTCTTCGCGATCGTCTTTCGCTTTCTGCTTCAGTTTTTTGAGAGCCGTGCGAGCCTCGACTGCTAAGTCGCCGTCGATAGTGTCGATGGTAATCACTTCGAGTCGATTCTGTAATGAGTCTGTGAATGCCTCCAGTCGTCTCTCGAAGTGCTTATACTGTTCATTCTTGACGGTAAGATCTGCCTCCACCTTCCATGTGACTCTACCGCGGGGCACTACAACATCGTAGATGTCGATCGCGTCATATTGAAACCTAACAACCTTGTCTTGGTAGCCGAAGCAGCGCAGGAAGTCCCGATGAATGTCATGCTTACAGCCGCCGCCACGTGGATGGAGTGGGCTACTCCAGAAGCTCAACTCCAAATACTTCGCAAATGAATACTTCCAGGTGTGAGCGGACATTGGAGTGACAGTCGTCTCGTGTCGACAGATCCTACAGGTGGACCACATCAAAATTGTGTTTGCATAGCCGCGCAACTTGGCTGTCTGGCGTTGGATAGACACAGAAAGCTGTCCGTAGCCATGGACATACTGGCGATGGTGATCGTACATCTTCTTGCTGCAGTCAGAACAAGGCTCTTTAGCGCCCATGCATAACTCCTCGATGTATTGTCCAAAAGGCATGTCTTCATCATGATTGTTCTCCACCCGATTGTATCCAGCATAGAAGCCTATTCCGAGCAGTTCTGGGCCGGTACAAGGCGCCGAGGTGACGCTGGACACTGTCGAGTAGAGTACCATAATTTTCTGATGTGAGAATGGATCGAAAGGATTCACCTTGCCGCTGACAAAGGATTCCCACTGTCTCTCTTGTGTCTCGTACGTGTATTGAGCTTTCTCGAACTGATCTTCGTGCACAGCGTGAAGGTACTCGCGCACTGCTTTGGGCAAATCTTTCGATGGCGGAGCGTTGATCATTGCAGGCTCAACGAGCTTAAAGTTCTCGATGATGCCGGCATCAGGTTCCTCTTCTTCCCCTGCTTCGTCCGCCGCAGCGTATTCATCTCGCAGCAGTTTGTAAGTAGCAAGTCGCTGCTCGAGCTCCCGGAGTTGTGTGAGCATATGCGGCAGCATAAAGACCACAAATGGCGAAGCAGAGAGGACGCGTTCCCGCGTGTCCTTCTCTACAGCTGCATACTTGAAGGTGATATCAGACATCTCACGGCCGAGGGTTTCGCGTATTGTCTTTTGTGTCTCTTCGAGTGTGACTGTGCAAGGATCTCTCTCGCCGGTGGCAGGATCGCCATGTGCGTACGTGTGGCCTGCAGCCGTGTGTGGAATCGAGACGAAACCATCGCGCATGAGATAGTTCTCGAGTTTGAGATTGTAAGCCACGTAGCACATGAACTCGGCAATGCGCTTGATGCAACGCAGGGTTCTTGTGTCAGCTCCACGAAGTACAATGGTGCAACCAAGATCGGGCTCGCAGCCCGAGAAGTAGATGTAAGTCTTTCGCAGACCATCAGACAAATACGTCTTGACATCGAAGCTGTCACAGATGCCCAGATGCGAAGGGTCTATGCCGAGCTTATCGATGGACTTAATCAGTGTGGTCTCTGTCATCCGCGCAACAGCTGCCAGCACAGACTCTTTGATGTTATAGGCCACAGTAATGCCAGCCCTCTCGAGAAGACGCAATGCTGAGCCCGACACATGCTTCTGCACGAGGAGCACAGTGGGGCGGAGAGCAGCTATTCGACTGACGAGGTTCTCAAGGTACTCCTGCTCTTGCGCAATTACCGGCTCCAGGCTCATGAAGTGCGCCTCGTGCCGAGCGTATTCGATGGCGAAAGTGACAATGCAGATCCTCGGATTGCTGATGGAGCGTGACATTGTCTTTAAGGCAATGTTCTTACTGAAGACCACCCCAGAAACATAGCTAGTGTCACCGGGCCTGCCACCCGGTATTTTCTTGAGTTTGATGTAGTGCCGAATGTCCATGTCATCGCCTCGCTGGACGTCTGGCTCTACATCGTCTGTGCACTGCATAAGAACTGGCATCAACGCCTTCTGCCAAGTTGCTGGATTCGCGATCTTTACGTCACGGAGCTGCTGCCCAAGCAGCCTCTTCACATGTTCGTAACTGGCAGGATAGAGCTCGATATCGTCACGCTCTTTGCTGTGCGCCGCGTACAGTGCTGAGCTGCACACCACCTTCGCGTGAGATGGCTCTGGTGCTACGAGCGGTGATATGGGTCTCTGATCAAATGTTGCTGACTCGATAGTGTTGAGTAGCAGGTTGCTCTTGCTTCGTCGGGTGGAAGGTCGATCGCACTGTATGGAGCCGTTGCTCAAGTTCCGATTTCTGGTCAGCCTTCTCGGCAAATGTCTGGATGCCAGCCCGGTGACCTCGTCTTCCTTATAAGCACGTGTACTCGATGCTGCTGTGCCCTTGTCACCAGTCTTGGAGCGACCCTTCCTCAAAGCGGAAGTGAACAAGCTGCTGAAGCCTAGCTTCTCACGATCGCCAGGTGAAGCACCATGGCCTTCGACAACTGACATGATGCTGGGCTGATCTTCATCATCCGATCCTTCATCGGACAAGAATGCAGCCAGATCGGGGTCGATAATGTTATCATTGTGGAAAGTCGGCAAGGACGACTTCTTGTCAGGATCACCGTCGCAGTGAAACGGACCACGTTCATCGAAGCTAGCACGCAGACCGCGACCAGGCTGATGACGAGAGTGACGACGCCGATGACTCGAGGACCGGGGACGTCTGCTCAAGGATATGAGCGAGTGAGAGGAACTGGGGCGGGCTAGGGCAGGGTGAGGTGTCATGTCGAACTCGATAACGGCATTTCGACTCTTTGCTTCACGATTCCTGCGGGAGACTGGTATGCCAATTGAAGGGGTGGTAACCTCAGTATCTGTTCTGCTAAAGCCAGGACCATCAATGCGCTTCGTAAGGTCTTCGTCGGGCTCATCGAACTTTTGTACACGCGGACTTCTCATGTAATCATCGCCGTCATCAGAGAACACTGTTGAGTCATCGTCGTCGCTATCACCAAGAATGTATCCCTCGCAGGGTTTGCAGAGACGAACTGGATTCGCCTGTCCAAATTGACGGCCATTGACTAGCGTCGTACATCTGTCGTCGAAGATTTGACCGCATGTTCGACAGTGATGTTTGCGTCTGAAGGTAGAGAAGCTCTGTCCACAGTTGAAGCAGACCTTGGCATTCGCATCCTTCATCCAGAACTCCTTACTGAGTACACGACGGTTGTAGTGGTCGGCTACACCTTTGATCGAGGATCTACTAGGTGGGGGTTTGAGATTGGACCTGCTTCTTTGCATGGCAGAGTTCAGATTCGGAGATGGATCAAGTATTGTCCTCCGGGACGCAGTCCTTGAGCTCGACAGCGACACGGCACCTCCGCTGTTGGTAGTCGACGAAGTCCTTGATGCTTGAAATCCTGGCAAGTGCGATGGGCCTACCCTGACCATCGGTGGCCGCTGTTGCTCGAGCTGCTGAGCTATACTGGTTCCATTCTCTATGGCATTCGAACGGGTGGTGGCAGTGGTCTCCGACGACTGTGGCGCGGGTGAGGAGTGTGGCGGGCCTTCAGCAAAGTCCGAGTCATCGATGGCATTATCGAGCTCAGCACTGGTGTACTGCGGGGCGCGGACAGGCTTGGACGACGGCTTTGGCGGATCAAGAATGGATACCTCGTGGTGGGATAGGACTCGTGCCAGTGCATCGGTAGCAGTCTCGCTTCGATCGCCGTCTACCCATGCAGTTCGCGCAATATTCAAGTCCTCCTCGGTTGGCGGTTCGGGCGCGACTTTTACAGGCTTTGCAACAGGCCGATCGCTCAAGGCTCTCTTTAGTGCCTCGTCTGTCCCGAGCGACGGTATGGGTTGTCCATCTGCTGTGTGCAGTTTGGCCGATCTGGGCTTGCCTTCACCGGCACCTTCGTTGCTAGAGAAGCTATTGACGACTGGCGAGGCTGGCACGCTCAGCGTAGCCACCGACGCCGCGTCTGGCGTAGGCTTCGTGACTGTCACGCCAAGGGCGCTGCGAGATGCCGTTGGAGATGTGTTGGAGTGGAACGATGCGGTGTCCAGCGAGTGCCTTGATGCCTCAAAAGAATCTCGTGACTCACTGCTCTTGGGTCTACCCTGGCCGTCTTTCGTAGTAGGCGCTGCTCCTCCACTCACACTTTGCTTGAAGCGGTTGTACAGTCTGCCCACTCCACTGCTGACCAACTCTTTTGGACCGCGGCTGTTCTCGCCGTCGAAGTCGTGGAATGAGGTCAATCTATGGCTCTTGGAGGCAGACGTATGGATGTCGTCCAGCGCTTGCGCGAGGATCTCTTTGTCCACCGGGGCTCCATTACGCGAGGTGATGGAGGCGAGCGAGCCTCTGCGCGATCTGTTGCCAAGGAAGGGGATCAGATTGGGAGTAGACTGCGCTGCGCTGGCGGACGCTTCAGGTGGCATCGTGTCCGGCGAGGGTGAGGGCGGTGGGGCTTAATGCGAACATGTCGGAGCTGTTGTGCAAGGTGGAGCATATACGATCGCTGTACAATCTGCGGTGATATCGGTCAGGCTGTCTCCGAGGCGTACAGTGTCCAGATCATCGGGTGAGCAAGCAGGGCAGCAGCAGCAAGCAAGCGAGACTGAGCTCTTCCATCACCTTCCCGCGGACGCAGTAGTGAGGTGTTCACGACTTTAAGTAAAGCTCCGAGAAGACGGGATGTAGACCTACTTTGATTACATAATACAAAACAGATCTCCAGCCGCAAGCGTTCGATTTCACTCGACCACATTCTACGCGTGTTTCACGCACCTGAATTCACCACCCACCACATGCCAGCGAGATCGACTGCATCTGCTGTCTGCGGGAACCTCACGCGGACTATACCACCACATAGATATGATACTCAAACATCGATCGCATTGGCATCATGGCAAGGAAAACACTTGACCCGTGGCTTGCGGACTGCGTGTGGCACGAGCTCGCCGCAGTTGTAACATGGAGGCAAGAAATCAACACTGGCATCAAAAAGGACCCAGAGTCACGCTTTGAAGATGATGGGAGCAACTTCAGAAGCCGAGTCTCTGGGCAGGAGCAATATCTCGTCCAACTCATCGAAGTCCGTCACTACCCTACTCCGCACTCACCCAGTCTCAGGAGCCTCAATCGCTGACTCCAGTCCCAGGTGTTGTCTTCAGCCGGGCCTGTCCAGGTGGTATTGTCTGACGGCGTGACGAAAGTCAAAGCACAGCTGTCTAGCGACATAGTGTCAATATTGGAAACAGAGACGGGTGAGGCCTTCAGCGCCGAAGTGACGGGCGACGTGTTTCAGTTGCGCGACTTTGTTGTCATCAGCACAGTATTTGGACCTGCAGATGATTTCGTGCAGCTGGCCGTGGGTGAAATCGAATATGAACATCATTTGCGCAAAATTCAAGGTCAGCCACGGCCGATCGAAGAAGATGAGGACGTTGGACTGCTTATCCAAGACATCGCCAGCTTGCGACGGCCGGCCGAGGCAGAGGAAGAGACGACCATGAACAGATCTGGTGACAGGATCCCTTCCCATCAGACAAATAGACAGACTTCGACACTGGTGCCAAGCACTCAATCACAATACTTGCCATCGGGCATACAAAGCCAGTATCCAGTCAGTAGGAAACGACCATCAGAGCCGACGCTGGGCAAGGAAGGGTTCCAGATAGCGGAGGGCATCAATCTGAACAAGCCTGTGCGGGCGAGCTCAGGCTCTACCGCCAGCAAAGCACCATCAGCCGCCAACAGCGCCACGACCACTATGCTGCTCGGCTTGTTTGGGCAAAAGCAGGCACGTGAGACTTTGCCACCATCTTCATCCCAATCGAAGACTGGCCGAAAGCGAGCACGCGAAGCTTCACCGCCACCCTTACCAGTTCCAGCAGGCAGTCCTGCAAGACGGCCTCAACCAAGTTCTGGCATGGTTGCCGAAACGCCTACCAAGCTCAATGGTCAGCCTTTCCAGACAATTTCCGACTCAGATCTGGAGCCAGAGGAACAGACAAGACCAGAACAGTTGCAACATATAGCGCCTCTCCCTTCGAATTGTAGTCCTCCTTCGGCTCAGCCTCCTGCACAAGTCACGAGCATCAAATCATCTGGTGCAAGTTGCCAGCCTCGTGTTCCTTATGGAAGGCGGAAAGTACCGGCGAGCCAGCAGAAACTCTTAGATGACAAGTCGTCGTGGATACCATCACTCCCCGGACAACGCTTGCCAGAACCGAATGTCCCAATCGAATTATTAACGAAATGGAACAAGACTGCCAAATCCTCACCGCAGAAGCCACGACCTACGCAAGAGACTCAGACTAGTCATGCTTCACGACCAGGATCGCCTGTCGATGTGTCGATGAGAGATGACGATGAGTCTGCGTCCATCAGCTGGAGTGATACGGATGAAGAGGAGTTCGCTTCAGAGCAGGGCCCGTCGTCCATCTCACAACGCCGGCCCGAGCTGCCGCCCGATAGCTCCTGGGATAATGACAACGTCATTCGGGGCACTCAACAGGACGATCTCGAATTTGCAGTGCCACAAGCTCTGCCAGTCCGAAAAACGCCAAGTAAGCATTCAGGGCGTCCGCATCAGGCTCCTATCAGGCATGCTCTACCGCCGCGACCTCCAGTGCCCATACCCAGTCAGGCTGCTGTGGACGACGTATCCTTAACGCCGGCAACTTACGGACTACGCTCACAGCACACATTGCCACCAGATTCTCCATTCAGCACGTCAGAGCCTGCCTCTTTTGCGAAGACACTACAGAACACCACTCGCGTCGCACAGCAGGGAGCTACACGAGCAGCCCCTGCTCGAGTTCGAGCCTCGCTGCAGCGTACTGAAGTGCCGCCTCGAACATCTCAGATCTCTGCAGACAGCTCAAGTTCGGTGGTACGACATTCCAGTCAAATCCATCAAGCTGACATGTCCTCACCAGTAGACAGATCAGTGCAGCGGCAGGCGATGCCTTCGAAATCCGTGGCCAGTCCCTCATATGCGAAAGGCTTCTCGGCTGAGCGCTCCTATTTGCCACCAGCGTTTGACCCGAACACGTTGTCAGTGCCCAACCTGCGAAGGCTTCTGGTAGCCCATGAGGTTGTGCATCCTTCTTCGGCAACGAGGGAGCAGCTAGTACAGCTTTTCCACGAGAAAATGCGCCCGCAAGCTCGAAAGGTTTCAGGCCAGGCTCCGCACCGCGATAGTAGTAGTAGGCCGCACGTCATTGATCAAGACTTGCTTGGTCAATCTCAAGCATCTCACAAGTCATTGCCCGTTGCGCCGTCAGCAACGAGTGTCGCCGGCAGACAATCTCAGATACAGCATGATCTTGCAGCGACTCGGCGAAAACTGGCTGAGCTCGAGAGCAAGAAAAGACGTCGGGCTGGGTCCTTGGGAAAGCAAACCTATTCCAGCGATACTGCGTCGTCGACGAACGAGTCTCCGCCTCGATCATCCTTCCGCAACCCCGCTATGGTGGGTAGAGAAACTCCGGCGGCGCGATCAAGCCCACTGGCTACTTCGTTACGAAAGCAAGCGCCAGTATCCGACCTGATCGATGAGGTTCAAACTTCCCAGCATAGCTCGGCAGCGCCTCGCCAAGCTGTACGCTCGGCGCGAAGGCCGACCACAACAACGCATCCGAGTGCTGCCATGCTATCCGGTGGAGGTCACCCAGCTGCGTCTCCCGAGGTCAATGACTTGCAGAACGTCCAGCAAAGCTCGCCGACATCTCGCAAACCCGCCCGTCTAGCGATGCCGTCTGGATCCACGGTACCTAGTCTCTCTCTACAGCCACGACATCCCGACGAGATGAATCGACTTGCGCGGAGAGAGCATTTCGGTCGTAGTGGCCGTCGAGAGCAATGGTAAGTATCGTACCATCGTCATGGTGGCACTAAGCTCATTTGGCTAATCCAAGTTTAGGATCAAAGACAACTACGAGCGGGTTAAGAATGGCAACAACAGTGTCGCCTCCATGTTAGAGCTGTACAAGGCCCAACACCCAGAAGACAAGATTACCGATCTCGAGCAGATTACTGGGGCAGCATCAATCGTGTTTCGGTCGTCCCGTGGGGCACTGGCGAACACGAATTTTCGGCGGGTCAACATGCCTCTGGTGCCAGCGCCAGCTCCGGCCGAGCATGGACACAATTCACCTGCGAGCGTAGACAATTTGGTTGATCAGACGACTCCTCGGCCGCAGACTAAGGCACTCCAAAGCAGTCGCCGTGCCTCAAGCCAGCTTCAGCTCAATGGCACAAGCGAACAAGTCGTGCCCGCAACGAGTCCCAGAGGCGGTCGACCTGCAAAAGCTGTGCCGATAACGCAAATTGATGGTGCGAATGACCAGGCGCACCTGTCGCCGCCTACTCGGAAATCGACAGCGGCTGACAACGACCATAGATCGACGCTTGATGAGCGTGTGGCGGAAACGGTGATGAGCGAATCCTCTAGTGACGCACTGAAAGAGTTTTGTCGGAATTTGCTAAGCATTAGACCAGGAGGGGCATTTGCAATAACGCAGCCTTCACGAGCAAAGGTCAGAAGGAATGTCGACGTTCTGCAGTGGGACATCTGAAGGCATTGATTTGCTCAACCGCAGACCCACGTGGAATGGTCAGACTTCCATATCGGTATTCTGGACATGTCAATTCAGGTGTATCAGGACGCCGGATACACCGAAATACACCTAGACGCCGAAAGTTCGGGAAGCTCAGGCCTGATTCCGGGGATGAGTAGGAAGACGTTCATTAGTAATCATGAGTTCAGGAATCGACGGGACGTGTGGATGACGACGAAGGAAACGACAATGCCTGGGATGGGATAAGCTGCGTGGCGATCTGGTATTTCGAACGGCTGCACTACATTCTGGCTTTGCGCTTCAATCAAGTTCCTCCTTCGTAGGCGATGGCTTTTTGTACGTCTTCCACCTTGCCGTTCAATTCTCTGACGTCGGTTTTTTGACTCGTCAGTTCTCGCGGGATATCATCCAGCTTGCGAAGATTGCGGAGACTGTGGGGATCCGCCCCTTGCTTTCCTTTCCCAGATGTCCTCTTTCTTGCCTTCTTTTCTGACGGCGCCATGTCCCAGTCCCTATCGTGCGAGCCTAGATTGAGAGCCGAGCCATACTGCGCCACTGGGATTGAAGACGACGTTGTAGATTTACAAAGCGCCGATCGGAGCAAAAACGAGGGCCGCGTAGGTGGAGAGGGGAGGTCAGAGATGGTGGTATGGTGATTTGAGTTGACGATGATTGTGGCGGTGAATTCATACGTCGGGGAAACTGAGGACTACGAGGAAAGGATGAACCGGCTGTGCTGGGGTCCGACGAGTGTGTGGAAGGCAGTATCTGTATGTGGTGAGCTTGGGTATACATGAAGGAGGATTCATATGATTGCTGACTGTGGTGGCGACATGCAATCGTAGGGACGTGAGCGCTTTCTTAGGATACAATTCAACGAAATAGAAGCCACACCACCATACGCAGCTCCTCAGTCCCTCGCCGCGATCCAAATTGCACTCCTAACAAATTCACCCCAACTCAGTATCCACTTCCCAACACCACACCTAACACTTCCTGCCTCCTTCCCCCATCGCTACGTGCCTCCACCCACCATCCTCGAGTCCTGCATGAGCGCATATATCACCACAAGGACCAAACCTCCCAACATCCCAGACGTGAGCTTGGCTTCCACGATATGAGCAATTACCAGGAGTCCAAGAACCAGGATGAAGCTTCCTAGCAGGACAATTGTAGGGTCCAAATAAGCTGTGTAGGAGAGGACAGCCATTGTTAGGGGGAAGCTGGCTATGAAGAGAAAGGTCCTGAGGCTATTAAAGCTGAGATCGAATGATGTATGTGCCAGGAGACGTGGTGATGGCGAATGTTGGGTCATAGTTGCTGGCGATTACCGGGAGTATCTCAGTGTTGTTTTTATCGTGTGATAGTGTTACGTGTGCCATTCGGGCGACGAACTTGCCGCCTGGCTTTGCTGACCAGCTTAGGTGCTTCGAAACATCTTCCCAACCACCACCCTCATATCTGTAAGCGACTCCCATAAACTTCATTTCCACGGCCTCTCCAGACCTCCTGCACTCGTTGAGAACGGTCGACAAAAAGCTCAACAAGATCGATGGCAAGATGGAGAGCATCCAGGAGGCGGCTGGAGCAAGCGACGTTAGCTGGACGGCCTCGGAGAAGACAACCACTCAGTGTACAGTGCCAGAGCACGAAGGCTGGCGCCACACCTCACGCGTGAGACCCAACGAAGAGTATCTGACGTTCAGAGAACAGTGCTACGTCAACAGCATAAAAGTAGAGCGACGAAAAAAGCACTGGGAGGAGAAGTACAAGCAGCCAGAAAACGGGAACGAGACTTGACGGTATACGCCACGATTAAAGCCAGATAAGAATTCCATGAAGTTCCAAGAGAAGTGCTATGTTGATGGGTTACAACTGGATCGAAGTCAGCAAGAGTAGGAGCAGAAGTACAACAAGAGGAAGTAAGGCGTAAGGGAAAAAAAAAGACATCCGCCATTCGAGTCACGTCGAAACCTGTAAAATCACGTAGCCTGTCCACCCAGGGGTGAAGCAGACAGAGAATTCTCATCTTGCAGTAGGTCCTCGACTACAGGCCCCAGACTCATCCTTCCTCACCTCCTTTAAAAACCAATCCCCTCAACCGCACTCATCCCAAACCTCTCACCCACCACCGCACCACAATCCATCACCCCCCCCGGCCAACATCACCCAGAAAAAAAGAAGAAAAAAAAGAAAAAAAAAACTGTCCGCCAAAACTCCGCTCCGAGCATCTTCAGCTTCATCACGGGGGTTCCTTCATCACCGGGTGGCCACATCATCCATCTCACTGCCCTCCATATGTCAAATTCAAAGCAACGACAGACGCAGAAGGCACCCGTTATTATTATTATTTTTCAAAAAAAAAACCCCCCCCTTCCAGATGAGAAATGGCTCAAAACGCATGGAACAAGCCGTATGTTCGATTTATCAAGAATGGTCATGGCGGTGGAAAGCAGTAGACGGAGAAGATATGGGGTCCGGATTTCTGATGGGCGGAGCTGGAGGAGAGGGGCGGGCGGGGGGTTTCTTGGGCACGGCGAAAAGTGGGGGAAGGGGATGAAATTTGATGGATTTTCGTCGTGTGGAGGGCGGCGGGGAGGTTGGGAGTTGTGTGTGTGTGTGTGGCAATGTGGGCTGGAAAGATCTCCCTGCTGTGATCTGTCGTATCAGTGTAAGCGGATGCCTCAGGGTTCTGGGTGCGTGTTCGAGATGATGCGATTGGATGTAAGAGGTGCTTGTCGGCGGAGAGGTTGTTGCTTGTTGACTACCCGTCGACCAAGTCATCCAATTCAGACCTCTTCCATCTCCTCCATCTTCTGATCACCCGCACTTTGCTCCTTCGCCTTGTCCTCTCCCTCCTTCGCGTGCCTCTTCGATTTGAACCCAAACACACTCTCCATCGCCACCTTGGGGTCTTCCCTCGTAATCAACGCCTTCCCATCCTCATTCCAAATCTTCGCCTGGTCCGCCTTGAACTCTGTCTATATCCTCTTCCTCTCCTCATGCACCGCCCTCAACCCTTCTCCACTTCCACCGTAGGCAGAATTGCTTTCTCAAGCAACCATCCACAGCCGCGGTACTCGCTGAGCTTGTTGAGGTTCATGATGACGTCTGGGAGCAGCGTCTCTACATCATCGAAGAAGTTGTAGGGCAGATCGATGAGATTCCAGCCCTTGCGGCCGAAGCGAAGGAGTTCGACGATGTGGGTGGTGTCTTTGCCGACACGATTGAGGGCGTGGTCGGGTCGATGTTTGGATTTGACGGCGAAGAGGGAGAAGTGGCACTCGATCATGGTCTCGGCCCAGTGGTCTGTACTGGTGTGAGCTGCTTTGAGTGTCTTGTAGATGAGGCCTACGGCATGCTTGAGATCGAGGCGAGAGTCGTAAAAAGGGTTGCTCGGGTCCGATGTCGGCTTCGTAGCGGGCGACTCGGCTTTACGCTTTGTGCCTCGAGTGGACTCAGACTCGGTGTAGGTTGGTAGCTTCTCTGGCATCAGCAGTGAGGAAGGGACTGCGAAGGTCGATTGGCGTAGTGGGCCTCGGGCGAAGTTAGCGAGTGGTTTTCCATCGGAGACGGAAAGTGAGGTGAGGGGTGATGCAAAATCTTGTCGCGCCTCAGATGCGCGCTGGTTGCTGGTGGTGTGGGAGACATCTTCTCGCTATTCCGAAGGTGTGTAGATCTTGAGTTTAGGAGGTACTTGATATGGGCAGCAGGCGTGGTAGATTTGGCAGTGTGGTAACGGGCCGTGGTGCTTCGAGGTGAGGTGGAAAGCTTTTTGATGCCGGGAAGCGTGGTGGTGTAATGCACGGTCCATTCACGCTTTCAGCATTCACTCCAGATTGCACCTGTTCACTGAAGCAGTGAATGCCAACAGAACTGGCCTTGCATGACTCACAACCCCGCAAGTCTCAAGTCTTCTCACTATCGCCAACGTGATAGCCCATCGCAACACCACTTCTGCCCTCTTCCATGGCTGCACCACGAATCTTGCCCTCGTCATCACGTTCGTATGCAATCTCATAGTCACTGCCGAGACCGGTCCACCCTCGCTTCTCGCGCAAGAACTGTGCCGCTGGCGATACCTGTCCGCCAATAATAGCGAGGTCTCCCTTCGCTGTCTGTACCAGCGCAGAAGAAGGCGTAGAGTATTTTGTGCTTCGATCCGCACCTTCCGAAGCTATCGAAGCTTGTGCACTCGGCTTTGGACGTCCCATCGGTCGGCTGTGAGACACATATCGTCCAGTGCGAAGGTCGAATTCTGGAGGCTCGTCGTCTGATTGATCATCCCAGTTGCCTTCACCCTCAGATAGTGCTGGGGGTTGCTCATCGGTTGCGTTACCATTCGCATCTGACTTCTCCTTCCCCAGCAGTTGACTGAAGTCACCAATCCATTGACTTCCCCAGACTCTCTCTTTATCGTCTGTCAAAGCTGTCTCCAGCTCAAAGGGTGTGATGATTGGTCGATAGAAGTCCTTGCTCTCGATGAGGCTGCTCTCCCAGCATCCAATTACGACCCAGCCGCCAATCTCGGAGAAGTTGGCTACTTTCGCAGCATTGATCTTGCCAACCACGAAGACGTAGCTCTTCTTGCCAGCACGAGCAATGACATCTTGACAGTGCTGCAGAGCTTCCATGTAATTCGAGACAGAGAGCGTGTTGATCAGAATCCCGAAGACGGACACAGTGCTCAGTCTTGTTATCAATGCGTACCGTCTTCGCAGCAGCTGCGCGGTACTCGCCTCCAAAGCCGAGGTTGCCGTACTGTCAGTCTCGAAGATGTGCATCGCCTTGATTCTTGACGATAGTATGAGGAGCAATGATGTGGGGGGTGTAGCGATGTGGAAGACATTCCATTTCTTCAGCGTCTCGGCATCTTCTTGCACTTCTGCAGGTACAGTCCTGTTTGGCAGTGGCGATGGCGGGTCTCGAATGACGGCGGTCTTGAATACGTTGTCGTAGCCGAGCTGAGAAAGGCGGAGCTGAAGTGCGTCGAGATGGTGTGAGTAGGGAATGTCTGCCATGAGACATATCTTATCGTCCTTGGTTGGATAGGTCGATTCGAAGCTAGCCACTGCTGCATCCAGATCGACAGACTTCTCCGTGAAGACGTAAATGACTGGCAGGCGGGCAGTGGGAGATAGGCATGACCGTCCATAGTGAACGACAAGCTCAGCATCAACATGCTCAGCAGCCACTTCATCGACGCAGCATGCACCGTAGGAAGTGTCACCAAGGATGCAGAGTTTCTCGTCGACGTCTTCCGCGGGAGTGGCAGGGTGTCCGCTCGTCAGGTCAGTCTCTAGGTCAGTCTCTTCGAGGTTGGTGGCCACATCCTGGACAGCTTGGTGAACGAACGACTCGTTTGCTTTGCCACGCTGATTCGACCTCGCTTGCTTCAGACCGTCCCGCAAAGCTTCAAACACGCGTGGTGCATCGACCAGCATGTCATCAGGAAACTGCAAGGCTATCCGTTTCCACCTCCCCTCCCGGATCTCGTTGATGGTGCGATGAATTTCATACTGAACGTATAGTTGTTCCTCGGAGAGTCGTTCTTCGCTGGACTGGACTGTGATGGGAGATGGCTCTTCCAAGATGTGCTCCGCGGGCGTCGACAGGATTGGCGCACTTTCTGCCATGTCTGGACAACACTCACACGCAACCTGTGTGTCAGCTGGGTGTCATTCGGAAATTGTTTGTGGTGACTGGGGAATAGCGGATGAAATTTGGAGTGGAGAATAGTTCTAGCGAGTCGCGAGAATGATTGGACTTATGACAGGGAAGGTGCGATTGAGCATTTCCAGTGAAGGGCCTCACAGCCCCGGACATCGTTCTACATGCATCCTCAGCTTTCGCACGATCAAGACATGACTCCAGGCAGTAGTAGTATTGGGCATGTAACAATTGTATGCATTGACGATGGGATGTTGTCGACATGGTTGTGAATGTGAATTGTGAATGTGTATTGTGAATGTGAATGATGAAGAAGTCCAGAGCGACAGCGACGTCGACTCTTGACCGTTGGAATGGTGGAGAGTGGATGTGACGGAGGATGACATGATTGGTCGACGGTCGGGCCCGAGTGTTTCATTTGCGTTCAGGGCATGTTTCATCGCGGCACATGAGCGCGACGATGAGCTAGTTCTATCGTCCACGTCGTCCTACTGTTCGATAGCCGCTGCTGCAACCCTCCTTGCTTCCTTCGGCGTGTGGTGCGTCAACACACCACGCCCACCCACATGCCGAGCTGGACGCGCCGGCGATAGCGACCGTCGGTGCTACCACAGCTACCCGACTCGCTGGTATTGGTATAGGTATACGCGCTCCGAGGCATGCCCGCTGCTGTCTTTGTGCCTGGTCTGCAGCGATAATAGACAATAGCAGCAGCCAACCGCCACCGTCACCGACGAGACGTCTCATTGAAGTCGACCGCATTGTTCCTCGTCCGCTTGGTTCGCGCAGGCGCTGGCCATTGTTCGGCAAAGATAGGTCGTCGAGAGGTCGAGAGCGTCAAAGAAATGCCCACTTCACATTGCAACGCCCGCCTCTGAGAGTCCGACGCCACGCGATACACTCACTCCTTGCACCACAATCTTCACCCTACACACATTCACCCTACACATTCGAGCAAGTCTGCAGGCCAGGCTGGCAGAGCTCGTCACCCAGCCAGGAGCTACAGCACAACACCCACACCCACACTTTCACTACCGACCACACCCTCGACCATCTATCGCTTCACGTCGCCCTGCTGGACCTGCGCGACGAGCTGGACCGCATAGTACACGCTCTTTACATTACTCGCCATGGGCTGCTTCAGCGATAGCGAGAAGGGCCCTCCAGAAGAGTCGGCGAAATGGGACTTCATAACGCTATCCGACTTTCGCTGCACCTCGGCATGGACCGTCGTCGCCTATGTCTGGCTGTGGTTTCTGGCCATTGTCGGCATTGCCGTCTACGTCGTCGACACGTACACCGCCGTCAACTTGCTGGCCTTCAACGAGTGGAACTCTCAAGTTCAGCCCAAGCTTGCCTTCAAGTACAGCAAATGGATCTTTGCAGTCTGTATCCTGCTATCTTGGGCGCTCTTCTTCTACGAGCTGATCAGAGCTGTTCGCGTCATTCGGCGAGGAGGTGTTGCTGAGAGCTTCCTGGACCCCCTCGCAGTCAACATCCAGAGCATGCGACGCCGAGGCTTCAAGCGCTTCCTCGTCTTCACCGAGCTCACCAAGAGCAAAAAGGGCGCCGACTACGTTGCCCTCTTCGTCTACTTCTCCTTCAAAGGCGCCATCCGCATCATCCTTGCCGAAGGCCCACGTCAAGCCGTCAACGCCATGACACTTTACGCCCTCCTGACAGCCGAGCTCATGGGAAACGACTCCCACGAACGCAACAATTTCGACCAATTTTGGTGGAATGTCGAACAAATTTGGGACAAGGATCAAAGAGAGGCCATGATCTACTTCACCATGTTGTTCACGTTCGTCATCTGGCTCTTCAGTGCAATCTGCTTGATCATCGCCACGCTCTTGTACGTCTTCTTCTTGTGGCATTACGTCCCACAGAGAGACGGGCGGCTGAGCGTCTACTGCAAGCGCAAGATCGATCGAAGACTGGCCAAGATTGTTGAGCACAAAGTCAAGGCCGCGATTGAGGACGAGGAGCGTAAGACACAGAAGGCAGAACGGAAGGCTGAGTTGAAGAGACAAAAGACTGGCGAGATGCCTCCACCAGTGGCACCATACATCAAGAAACAGCCCACGCTTCCCACACTCGGTGATACGCCTGAGCTTGAGAAGAAAGGTGACACACTGCCAGACTTTCCGCTCTCACGGCAAGACACTGCGACGACACTACCGCCATACTCGAGAAACGACTCCACGCTGTCACGGCAGCCTACACTACCACAGATTGATACGAAATACCGACGACCTGTGCCCACCCGAACCGGTACGCAAGGCTCGCAGTGGTCAGAGGCGCCCAGCTATAGATCAGAGGCACCTCTGCTGTCTAATGCAGGCTATGCAGGTGGCCCTGAGGATGTTCCTCTCCCTCCTTCGGCAGTCACTCGACAAGACTCGTACGCATCTTTCAACGCGCCCTATCATAGACCGGCGGGCTCACAAAGCTCGATGGGGTCTGTGCGATCAGGCCAAATCAGGCACTTCACGCCTGGCCCACCAGGTTCACGCGCACAGACGCCTATACCTGCCAACCCATATGGACCAGGACCCCAGAATGGTTCTGTGCATCCTCGGCAACCACCGCAGCCACGCGTTCCTCTACCAGTGAGGTCCAACACTGGCATGTCCTATGAGCAGGACCCTAATTCAGCTTCCACTTTCGCTTCGAGTCAGGATGGCTACAGAGCTTATGATCCACCGAGGCGGTCACACACCGCCGATGGCTTCCGCCAGCCACCACAACAACCGAGCCAAGGCTCTTTCAGCGCACTCCACAGTCAGAACTCATTCAGCAGACCGGTGCCACGCAAGCCTTCCAACCAGAGTTTCACACGCGCTTATACACCGGCTGCTGTACCAGAAGGCCGATCTGCTTCTCCGGACAGCTACGAGATGCACCATTCCCCGACCCATACGCAGCCACTACCACCACCGAAGGACACTGGCTACGTCGCTTTCAATCCAGCTGCACATGGCGCCACACCAGCACCACAAGAAGCTCCAAGAAGAAACGTCTCCGTAACACACGGGGCTCCTGCGAGTGGCACAGGCGACTACTTCGGCCAAGTAACATACGGCGTGCCGCAGCGCAGCTTCACAGCACCAATCACCCCCGTCGAACCACAACGTGCCAGTGTAGGCGACATTCTTGACGATTACGGCGGTTCTGAAGATGAGCGCATCCACAGACCACAAGCGCCACATGTTGGCCCGCCGCGAAGTAACACGGCAGGTCCTGGGAGTCGCGGACAATGGCAGGCTTATTGAAGTGATGTTGGATGCGCTGATAGCATTGGACGAAGTTGATGAATTGGCCATGTAAACGATACCCGAATTGCGCGAACACTGCGCACTCTGCATTGACTGTAGCATCGAGCATGACAACAGAACTCATGCAAGCTCGAAGCACGACCTGACTGTACGATAGTCTATAGATACCCTTTTGTTGTGAATAGAGATGATATTCGTACTCTACATCCCCTCCGTGTTCCTCTCGTGATGATGAACGCAATAGCTGAACTATCGAAACCATCAGCTGAATACCTCCGAACTGCAGCGATGATCCTTGAAGTCGAAGTTCACAAAGGGAGTAAAAGTATCGCCCCTATCCCAACAGTACCTTCCCCGATATCTACCATCGTCCAAAATAGACCATTGCTCACGATCATTGAAAGCACGGCTGAAGTTGAGAAACTGGTGCGTGGAGACCTTGCGATTGAGTCCAACATTAATTTCTCGAGGAAGGACCCTTTCTTCCGACATGTACATATACCCTTGAGCTCGACGGGTCCTCTTTCGACACGTACATATACCCTTGAGCACGCCTACGCCTACGCCTACGCCTACGTCAAGCAGGATTGATATCAGAAGACCGCGTGACTTGGAGTGGAGAAAGATCTTTTTTTCTGGAGATACTGATCGCGCATGTAGCACGGCCGTAATCGTTTAGGAATAATATTTATCGGAGGCTGTGCCAGATTTTAAAAACATGCAATCGCACGGCGTTGATAGCGTGCGATTGCATCCCTAGTTGACCGCATCCCAGCATCAAGCCTCGAAAAAAAAACCCCTTCAACGCCGTACCGTTGGAAGTCAATGCTCATTGTCGAAAAGTAGCGAGGGCGGCGTGAACAATGTATCTCTCTCTCTCTCTTGTCCCACGGCTTGGAAAAAAGGGAGCAATTACAATCTTCCCGGGAGTTCAACGTTTTGGCCAAAGAATAGAAAGGAAAAAAGGAAATATCCCGAGTCAAAACAAATCAGCACCACCCCAACAATTCTCAGCGGGACGAGAGCGGGCCCAGAATAGCGGTCCTGAGCCGCAATCGTTCACCTAAAATCTCACCAATGGTTATCGGCGCGGTGCCATTGAGACAAGGCTCCTTGTCGAAGAGCACTGCAAGTTGTGGCAGTATATGTAAGTCACCCTGGGTACACACGGTCAGGCTATGGCAAGATGATTCATGTGATGGGCATGGTCTTCTTCATGTTACATTTTTCATGACACACGTGGCCATGACAGGGGTGGAGAAGAAGAGCCTCGCGATGGAGATGAGAAACGAAAGGAATTGGAAATTTTGTGGAGAACTGGCATTTGGCGTGGCTTTACCTTTCGCAAACGCTGCACAAGTACCTTCTATGCCTCTGCCTTCCACCTCAGTGATGTCTCTACCAATCATCATCGTCCTTCTCATCATCTGTGTCACAACGTTAGCACTCTTCCACAGCACAGGTTACCATAAAGAACTTCGACTTACCGGAGTGACTAACTTTACTCTTCCTCGCCGCCAACGCACTCGCAAGCGCGCCCGCAAGACCACCACCCGCAGCGTCACCGCCGCTTCCACCACTAGGAGCTGTACTCGGTGCACTGGCGGCCTCACTACCTGGGACGGCGGCAGCACTGCGATCTCTCTTCTCAGAATCGCTGACTTTCTTGAGCTTGGCGCCGCCCCGAATATCAGCCAACAGTCCGCCTCGCCCGGGTTGTGGAGCTGAGGGGGCTGCCGCCGCTGCAGTATCGTCACCGACTCCTGGTGCTGCGCCGCGAGGTGGCATGGGAGGCGGTGGAGGAGGTCCGGTGGATGAAGGCATTGGTGGTGGTGGAGGCGGGGCGACATTCGATGTTGGGGGCAGTGGAGGTGGGGGTGGGATGCCGAATGATGGTAAGGGCGGAGCTGCAGGCGCTGATGGAACGGGTCTTGATGATGTAGGAGGGAGAGGTGGCGGGTGAGGAGGGCCATCTGTCGAGAACGAGCCTGAGTCTCGTGGAGGCGGCGGAGGAGGGAGATCACTTCCTCTGGGAGGTGGCGGAGGAGCGACACTGCCTCGAGCTGGTGGCGGTGGAGCTGGATTCGAGGATACACGCTTGCCTTCAAAGGGTGGAGGGACTGCAAAACGACCTGGAGGACCATCGTCAAGAGGCTCTTTAGCTGGCAATGGTGGACCGCGTGGAGGCGGCGGAGGACCTGGATTGCTCTGACTCGCAGCTCTATTGCGACTCGGCAGCTTCGGAGAGTGGTCAACTTTGGTGCCAGCTCCTGCAAATGGCGGAGGAACAGCAAATCTTGGTCGCGGTGGAGAAGGCTCTCTTGGTGGACTTGGGCTGGGGCTTGGAGGTCTTTGCACAGCCGGAGCACCGCCTGCCTTCCTCCTGGATGGCGGAGGAGCGGGAGGTGGTCCTCTTCCTCCCGAACTTCCTGTATTCTGCGGACTTAAGTTGGCAGCATTTGGAGGCGGTGGGGGAGGCGCTCTCGCTGCTCGCTCCTTCTTCTCAGCGTCTGCCGCAGCTGTGGCCTTACTTTGCTCCAGATAGCTCTTAATGAATCCGGCATGTTCCTCAATCTGATCTTCCGTAATACCCATCTGCAGCAGTTCCGCCAACACAGCTTGCACAGCAGGATCGGCCAGATCGATGTCGCTCGAACTGGTCGCAACGCTCCTATTTGGGTTTGCCGTCGGACTTGGAGCATGGGAATTGTGAATCTCTACACCTCTTGGTGGAATGATGCTCTGAGCTGGACCTTGTGGTGCAGTGTCCTTATGTCTGGAGAAGCGTCCAAGAATGCCATGCTTCTTTCCACCGCCTGCTTCTTGCGACTGATACTGCTGCCCACCTCGGGAAGCGCCCGCGGACTGCGCAGGACCATCCGCAAACGGCTTGCTCCGTGTGTTCTTGTGCGCATTCTTCTCCCTCTCGTCCATCTTCTTCTTGAACTGCTTGGCCTCCTTCTCATCCGCGAAGCTAAGACCTGCTAGACAGTCCTCGAGCTCGAATGTGTGGAAGAAGGTGCGGTCCTGATTGTATTGAAAAGTGTCATAGATCTCTTGATCCCATAGCACACCTCTGTTGGCCGGCGAGACGTCCACCAGCTTGATCCAGAAAGTGTTGCCTACGAGGTCATTCGCCAGCACTGCCGCCCCTTGCAGGCCCGTGTAGTTCCATTGTGAGCGGTTCGGGTAAGCGATGTATAGCTTCGCGACAGCTACTGCGTGGATCTTGTTCGAGGCTTTGGGGACAGTGCGCTTGACCGTTTGCTTGTCGTCTTCGTTCAATATCGAAGGCATATTGAGGAGTCCCGCTGAGGAACGAGGTGAGGAGCTTTCGTGTCGTCAATGCCGGTGGTTATTGTATGCTCAGGAGCAGTTCTTGAGCATGTGAGCAGTATCCGGTCTGCGGTCTGCTATTGATGGCTGGGTCTATCGCTGGGTGCCAGCGGAGAGATCAATGCAGACGCCGGCGGTGTCATGTACAACGCAATACAGCAGGCTCCACCGTGACAGGAACAGGAATGCGAGATGAGACGAGGGTGAGAGGGACTTCTACGGCGAAATGTTGACGCCTGAGTGTTTGGAGGTGTTTAGGCAATGCGAAGCTGACATGGATGCTGGCGCAGCAGAGGCGAAGTGACGCAGCTCATGTCCATGCCAAGCCATCTCAGGAACGGTGTCCACGTGCGAGCCACTCAAAGTCAAAATGTCCTATGCACGAGACAACAACTGGTCTATGCTGTAGCTTATGAGAAGGTGAATGGAGGGAATGATAAGCACAATGTTGAAGGTCATCTCGTTCGTTCATGATGCTATGCTAGTCGAAGAAAGCAGCCTGGTACCATGATCGCATCACGAAACCGTGAGGCGGTCCTGCATGAAGCGCATTTGAGCCGTGAGTACACCCACAGCATCGCGGTCATACTCGTCCTCCGATCAGGCGTCCGGTCAGACGACCTGGCAGAAAAGAGGCCCACCGCGCGCTTGCTCCACTGAGACACTGCCAACGCATAGCCGTGTCCACAGTCTCTGCAGCCCAGCCCAACATGGAACGCTCGAAGCACTCTTGCGCCTCGGCGCGCCCTCGTGCCATGCTCTAGATATCATCCACGTCAATCTCGTCGTCGCTTCCGTCTGAGTCGTCCTCGCCGAAGTCGAAGCCGATACCACCTTCCTCATCTCCACCGTATGTGTCGGTCTCGTTGATCTTTGCACTCTCTGGTAGCTCGCCGTATGCCTTCAAGCTACGGGCCTCGTCGGCGGAGTACTTGAGGATAACGTCGCCCTTCTCGTCTTGGTAATCGCGGAGGGAAAGGAGGATGATGTCGCCCTGGTTGATCCAGACCTTCTTTCGGAGCTTGCCACGAATGTGAGCCAGTCGCTTAGCGCCGTCGAAGCAAAGGGCTTCTAGCCGACCATTCCCCAGCATCTTCACGACTTGTGCGTACTCTTCAGAGGATGTTAGCACTTTGGTGAGGACCATTTGTTTGGGTATGTCCTTACCCTGACCCTCCTCCTTGAAGGTGAGCTCACGCTTCTCGTTATCGTTCTCGTTCTTCCCGCGTCTCCTGTTCTTACCACCCTACTCGCGCCGTTGTGTTAGCCGCCACTCGTGTGTGCGCTCGCTCGAGTCGGTTGTTCGGATTTGCGTACCTTTCCCTTGTTTTTCGGCATGTCGACTGGCTAGCCGTGTGTCTCTACGAGATGTTTGTCAGTCATGTCTCAAAGGCGAAGAACCAGTTGCAGTATCTGATGTGCGCCGTGGGAACGAGTGCCGCTTAGGTTAGAGCGGTCTCGCGGGTACTAGGCTCGTCTGCGCGACTAACACGGCTGCCCGAATCATAACATACATGCCTGCTAGATTTTGTGCGTCTTCTTCGCCTTCTCTGTGTGGGGAGATGTGATGGTGTGACGGTCGAGTGTTGAAGAAAGAGGCGGCTTTAAGAAATGGAGGGCCCCTCAGCGAGATTATGACACAGCCGCCAACAATCGTTGTGGGGGGTTCCACGCTCACTTATGATTGGTGGATACACGGCGCTAGCAACATTCATCCAGGCTGTGCGACGGCGATCGTGCTTCGCCTTGTGATCTCGAACTCAACGAATTGCTGCTGAGGCATCGAGGCTCATGTCGACAGTGCAAGCTGTCAAGAACATTACGAAAAATGGACTGAAAACGGCACGAGATGCGGCCAAGGCTGCAAGGGCCAACGCGAACGATGCGCGGCCGAACCTTCGCTACACATGCGACGCGACGTCCAACGCTCCATCCGCGCCGCGTGATCACAGCAATGGCCTGAAATCATTCCAACGCAGAGTCAAACTCGATCCCGACCGATCAAGCGGCACAATAGTAACCCATCGCCACGGACATGAATTCCCCAGTTCAAACATCAGCAAAAGGACCCTAAAACCGACACCCCTCCTAACCTTCATCCACGAACCTTGCCCACGGCCCATCAATTGCACAACCCTCCACCCAACCAAACTCTTCGCTACGGACCCATCGCACCCTCTCTACATCCGGACACAACGCCGCCTCGCAGCTTTCGATCCAGAGGAACTCACATGGCGCGTCCAAGTGCCCGTTGCGGTGTCGAAGAAGCCGGCAATAAGACGGGAGGCGGAGAGACGTGTCAAGAGGGTGGCTAGGGCGGAGCTGGAGGGAAGGGAAGATGCTAAGGGAGCGTTGTTGATGATTATGAATAAGGATCCAATGAGGAGTCTGAGGTTTGGACAGGAGGAAGTACAAAAGGAGGTTAGGGCCTGGGTTAGGAGGACTTTGAGGGAGAGGGAGAGGGAGAGCGAGGGGTGTAACGGTGTGACAGAGAGGGGAGAGAGCGACGATTTTCGACGACTTGCGAGGGAGCTGAATGGAAGGAGTAAAAGAGGAGATCTCGGCAGAGGTGGCGCCGAAAGGGACCGGTCGCCGTGGCGGCGAGAGCAAATACAGAGTACTGACACCGGGGGTATGTCGTTGAAAGACGGCATGTCGAGGGATGGCAAGAGCCTGGGCAAAGGATGAGAAGGCTTTTGAGCTCTCGAGACATCATGGTGCTCCCAGCGCTTAGCTTGGGCCACGGCGCCCATGCCTTCGCTGCGGAGGTCTACCCTCAACATCACGCCTCTCGACAGTAAAGCGCTTCGAGCGAGTGCCTTCAGCCACCCTCGAGTAACGCAAGCCGCTCCGGCTAGGGAAGACATAGAGAAATGAAGATGCGCGAAGACCAGGACGCTCTTCAGCTGCGAAACGCCAGAGTGGGAATGACAGCTGTGCGCTTGGAATACTACACGCTCGTCGACAGCCACGGCGGAGCTTCCGCAGCTGATTCAGCTCTACCAGTACCGCGGGCGCGACATTTCCTTGACCCGTATGCACGATTGAGCCACTGTGGCTACGTCACGCCGATTTACAGCTGCCCTATGGTCAGGCAACCTCAAGTTTTACCGGATACACAATAATCAGGCTATTCCATATCATTGCTGCGTATTTCAGGTATGCTCTCCGGGGACGAGCGTGCTAGGTGCGTCTTGCTTTTTGACACCTGCTCGCGAATACAGTTGAATGCCTGCAACTGAAAGACCAGATCTCGGACGAGGATCCAACGCGGTTCTGCGATGGTTCTCTCATCGTCGTGGCTCCGCCGCCAACCGATGCGACCCCATCTTTCGATGGCTTCAAAGTATAGCACGATGACTTGCTTCAGATCCTACTGCAAGGATGATGGCGCGAGAAATGCGTATTCGACTCGTTACAAGTCTGATCTGATCCACATCCACAGATGGGACGCTCAGTGTGAGCATTTCACCGTCCGAGGAAACACACGATGATCATCGGTCTTACGACGAGCGTATTAATCCCGTGTGCGTCGTCGCCATTAAATCCACGGTGAAGACTCCATCGCATTTGCATGACCCGACGTTGTTTGCGTTCAAAACACATTTCCCATATCCGCTCGGCTAACTGCACCAGAACAATTCCCATATGAAGTCTCTCAAGCGTCTAGATCTTCGACGATGGACAAGTTACGACACATTGAATGTCAACTGGAACCTCTAAGTTGTAAACGAGTCTGCACATACTTCGGAGCGTGCATGCTCAACCGTCTCTATCAAGGCACAAGAAGCCAAGCTACGACTTTTGCGGAAGGTCTTCATCTTGCTCCCGGCTACTTCGGTTGCAGAGGCATAACATGTCTACGGCCACGTGTGTTCTCGGTAGACGGCTGCCACTGTGCTAGCCGAATGTCGCTCCTGATAATCGGCTTCACCGCGTGGCTGCCGGAATCCGCAGCCACTGCGGGGCCGCTGAGAGAGCGATCAGGTTGAAAGTGCGTCAGTGACCGACCACCAGAGTGCCCCACAGGCAAGGGACTACAATGCCAAGCATTGGAGATCCTGTCTGCTCCATGGAGTTCGAACTCAAGGGCGTGGACTGCGTTTCCCCGGTACCGCCATCATGTCAGCCGGCTTTAGACGTCAAGGACAGACACCATGTGCGTACCCATCGAGCCGCCGACCTGCCCTCAAGATCTCGTCGTCAATAACGGCGCCTGAGTTGGCACAGGCCCGCCTCGTTGCTCGCAGGGGACGAAGTTTGAGAAAGCCCTTTGCTATGGCATTAATCTGCCAAGCTGTGACACCGACTCGGATTTCGATGACAGCTTTGGCCTTTGTGTACACAAAGGAAACCCTGAATGCCCTCCTAAGTTCAACTTCGATGGAGCTGCCTGTGTTGCGGAGGGCGATCAAGAATGTGAGGTTGGACGATTCAATGACTTGAAGGTCATGACTTCTACAGCAATGTGTGCTAGAAGGAGGTACCATTTGTATGTCCTGACGGGACGGAAGAAGTGAGAGATGAGGATACAGCTGAAAACAAGTGCAGTACGGAGGGATTTAAGCTTACAGATGGCAAGTGTCATCTGCCTGGCAATGATCCCGAGAACTGGCCGCTGGGGTCCGAATTTGACGACGACCTTCAAGTATGTGTCGTCCCTCCAGAGCAAGCCCGCTGCCCCGTCGCATATGTTTTCGAAGATGGCAAATGTATTACCCGATCGATGCCTGCATGCCCGGGAAGAGGCACACTGGTCGACGGCGTTTGTATTATCAGCACTCCAACTTGTCCGGAGGGGAGTAACTTCATCGGCGGAAAGTGCATCAGCGAGTCAAGTCCACAATGCCCACAAAACACAAAGCAACACGGAGACAGATGCACTTCGAGCAGAGCGCCCATCTGCCCACTAGCTCCCGTAAATACCGACAACAGCTGCGTCAGCGAGCAAGCCCTAGTCTGTCCACAAGGCTCAATCCTCAACGGCAGAGTCTGTCAGTTTCCAAACATCCCTCGCTGTCCTGGAGAAGGCTCGCACATGGCTGGCAAAGACTGTGCATCTCCCGATACACCTGAATGCCCAAGCGGTACCGCCTTAAACGGAGAGAAGTGTGTCTCGAGGACCCCACCCCAGTGTCCCGGCGGCTCGCAGTCCATCGACGGCACCTGTGTCTCATCAGGCCTAATTGTTCTATCGGCCAGCACCTCATCAACGGAAAATATATTGGCCGAGACATTGCGAAATGTCCCGAGGGCAGCATCTTCGATGGCACAGACTGTATCGACAAGAAGAAACCCATGTGTCACGAGGGCCTGACCTGGGATGGCACGACTTGCGTCGGAAAGAAAGGTCCCGACTGCGGCCCCGACCTCGTCTTCGATGGAACACGCTGCGTCTCTGACAACCCCATCGCTGGTCCAGAAGGTTCCAAGCTCATCAACGGACAATGTGTCGCTGCGCCGTCGGAGTGTCCGAAGGGCTCTGTCCTCTAGAGTGGAGTCTATGCCCTGCAGCAGCGACCACGATGTCCATGGAATACTGTGCCTGAGGGCGATAGGTGTTTGTCGACTGAGCTGGCTACGTGTCCAGCGGGTTTTGTGCCGAAGGGCGATGCTTGTGTGTCGCCTGAGCCACCTAAGTGTCAAGAGAGTACGGTCTGGGATGGTGAGAGATGTCTTGCGATGATTACAACGGATTTTCTCGACATGGGCACTTTCTGTGCTGAAGTGCAGAAGGGACCGCTGTTGTTGCCGGCGCCGGTCAATGCTTCGAACTGAGGGATATCATAGTGAGGGAGAGATATGTTGGCAAGGAGATATCACAACGCAGGCGAAGGGGCGGAATCCTGCACATGGTAGTTGCGTAGATCAATTGCGCTATCGTCAAACACTACCCTCGCCTTCTCGTTGACGGTGACGTCTGCGCCTTCTCGCTTCCCGTCGCCTTACTTGCGCCTGTAGCTGGTGAGAGGGCCCGTCTGCCGCTGGGCTCGAGCTTCGTCTGCTTCGTGTCCTTGCTACCTGAACTATTCCAGTAGTAAACCATTTGCGCTGCCAGAATCAAGTTGAGCGTGAAGCCGGCCAAGAAACCGTAAAGAATGAGCTTGTCATCAACTTCTTGCAGCGTCGTGAAAACACGCGCCAGAGAGCCAGCGAGATAGTTGAATACCTGCAATCATATCAGCATCGATAACCACTCCCACCCCTCATCGAAGCATAACTTACAGCAAAGGCACTCAACTGCCCCGTACCACCCTGCCTCGCAATTGCAACAATCTGCGGCAGTTTACTCGCAACACCTAGCAAACCTGCCCCAGCCTGGCAATACTGCAGCATATCCATACTCACAACACTCTCATTATACAACGCATACCCCGCCGCCGCCAATCCCGCAACAAAAACCACAGCTCCAGCCGCCTTCCCACTGTACTGCAAGACCAACACACTAATCGCGACATTCTGCACCGCAATCAACGCCACCTCGCCATACGTACTGAAGGGGAACTGGTTCCGCACATTATACACCAGCGTAACCAAGTAACTCGCGGTTTCGAGCAAGTAGCTGAGGAAACTTATCCCTGCGGCGGATTGGGAGTTGAGGAGCTTGAGGAGTTGGGGGAGTTTGACGATGGAGGACATGGTGATGATGGCGACGCCGAGGGCTTTGGAGATTGCCAGTTTGAGGCAGACAGTGTCGGTGATTGTGACATTGTGGACTAGGGAGCGATAGCACGAATCGCCGAGGAGGTTTGTTGCGGCGTCGGAGAGGGGCTTCGGGAGGGTTTGAGTGACGGGCTGGAGGACGGAGCGGAGGGTCTGTTCGAGGGATTCCATGATTGTCGACGGGTAGCTGCCGGGAACGATGGGCATGAGGAGAGGGGAGAGGTGTGGTGGTGAGATTCAGTATTGACAGCTGTTGGTGTGCAGGGGTGCGAGTCAGGGGCCAGGCGCGAAAGTGACACGCCAAGCGAGCTCGAGGATTCGCTATGTCCCACTTCACCTATCACACTTAGACATCAACATTGAGACTCTTATTCGTCTGCACAGCGCTGTAGTCTACAGAGGCACGTAACACACCGTCGGAATCTTCCACGGCTGGAGCTCTTTCCGGCGACCATAAGCAACCCCCAGTCGTTACCGCAACTCTCCTACAAGCTGACTCTCCGGCCTCCTTCCAGAGCTTCGAAGGCAACAGCCGTCAAGACTCAGTCTCCAACATCTTGGAATCCTCAGGCGACGACATCGCCTCCTTCTTTATCCGCCGCTTCTCGTCTCGATATGCTTTGCACTTCTTGTTGGCCTCCTTCCGCACTCGCCGCATTACTTGGGCGTGCGTTTCTCCTGGCAGACCGACTCCCCAAGAATTGACCCTGCCCTCAATCCGAGGAATAGCTGAAGGCAGCTTCTGGTTTATTTGGTGGTCACACTTATCGTGATCCACACCATCACTGTCGATGCGAGTCAGGACGTTATCTGAGCACGAAATAGGGGCGCGCGCTGGGGATGTATTAGCTTCTTATACCGATCTCACGGATCGTGCGCTCCGTAAGTGGGACGGCAAATAACCGACCAGGATCCTTGCCGCCTGCGTCCCTGGCAGTCTTTGAGGGCTCGCTCATCTCCTCACCTGGTACTACCGCACTCAATTGCTCTCGTAGCTTCCACTGCTCCGCCTCTATTGCTTCTGAAAGAAAGCGATTCCTCATATCTGCGTTGGAAACGGGCCTCGGCGGTCGGCCGGTACGCTTTTTGTCCCCCTTGTTCTGCGTAGTCTGAGATGCTTGCGCTGCAGTCTCAACGTCTCTGGCATCCTGCTGGGAAGAATATGGGCTGATGTCTAAAAGTGCGGAAGCCATGATGGCTCTGGGTGGTTACAATAGCCGTAAATTGCTGACTCGCTGATATGCGAGCCGAGAAAGAGGCAGGGAAATAGTGAGTGGAGCCGCTCTGGACATGCATCAAATGTGCAATCACCATTTCATGACTCATCCCCAAGGAGCCGTGATCCGCAAGTGTTGGCTTGCATGAAAGCCTCAATCGTCCCAGAGTATGCTGTAGTCAAGAAGAACAACGCCACACACTTGTCGTAATCGACGAAAAGTGGCACGATGGTATAGAGCTCAGACTATCCAAAGGTATGCTAAACGCAAATTCATCAGTTTGGTCTTTGTTACAAACTCTGTATGCATGTGTTCATTGTGTAGAACCACTGCTTCTGGTTTCCCTTGAGCTCAAGAAGTCATCCGTACTTCTCTAACATGCGTACCGTCTCAGATCTCACAGTAGTGGGTGCGTTGTTGAAAGAGCTTCCATTATCCTCCTTCTTATCCTGCTCCGCTGTCTCTCCACCAGCTTCGTCCAAGTCCTTTTGATCTGCTTCATCCTCATTCCCATCTCGCTCGTCATCTCTTGAGTCACTGACCAACTCGGCCGATTTTACCTCCTTCGGCCAGCACCTACAATCGTAACCTTTCCTGGGGGTTGTCTCGTGATTGGCGCTGCCAAAGAATTGGAGGATGCATCGCGGTGCTGTGCAGATCGAGGCAAGCCCCCCTTCTTGCCGTGGTTGATGGCCGACTGTCGAGCGTCCACCGACATGTCTTGGACATGACGATCGTGGTTGTCGAACGATGCGAGACGTGCCAACATGAATCTTCCGTGAAGGCCACTCTTTGATTTATTTTGTCGTGAGATACTAGTTACTCTGTAGAGCCCATTGTAGCGCAGCAGCTTCGCATAAAATGAGTTTCTTGTGGTTCGAAGCACTCGACTTGGTTCACCACTGATATTTGAGCCCCGCATAGCCTTCGCGTAACGCTCGACATGCGGCGCAAGACAGACAGCGGTCGGTTCAGTAGCCTCGTAGGCGCCAGTATGGGCGAACTCAATGGTGGTTCCGAGATCGACATGCAGCGATTCATACTCGCCGCCACTGAACTTTGCAACGCCTGCGTAGGCTCCTTTGCCTTCGGCAGTATCTCTGTTTCCTGCATCCGCTTCTTTCTCTCTGTTCCCCATAGGCCCCCAGTGGAAGGGCAAGGGACCACGGGTGAACCATTGCCCTGGCATGAGGCCGTTGTGACCGTACACTTTGGTTGTTCTGTGCTCGATCTGCTTTGCATCGACGTTGATCAGGTCCGCCTGAGTGGGACTTTGAACCTGTTGACTTCCTTGTGGTGCGCTGCTCATCTTGTGCTAGTGAATGTATGAGCCTGGCAAGACATCTATGGACATCGAGCTTTTGTGTACGGCGGAAGAAGCATATCATTTCTGCTTATTGCAGATGGGATATGCTTGCCCAGCGCTCTGCTCCTTTCTATGCAACACGCAGCAAAGGCCTGCTTTCATAGTATCAAAAATCATGCTTCTGAGGCAGTCTCCCTACCAGCCAAAACAGCACTAACGCCATGCCATCTCATATCCACCACCACAAGCACTGCGACTAATCGGCCAAATACTTACCCCACCTCCATGAATCTCCGTACATATCCTACACATCTCCGGCCTCTCAAAGGGTGCAGTATGCAAGCAAGAATGCTTGCCCCCCACCCCTCTCGACCGTCACGCCCTTTCTACCGGTAAAACCTCCACAAGGCGCTCCTCACTTCCATCCGTATTCCTTTTCGGATAACTCTTCTGTCCGCCCTCCACAATCGTTTCCATCTCAATAGCATCCGTCCTCTTCTGTTCCTCCCATCCCCACCCCGTACCACTTCTCATGCCGGGGGAGTCGGAAGATTCGCATATCGTAGTTTCTTCGATGTTGATTTCGGTCTCCTTCTTGCCCCAGATTGCCGCGGATTTCCGTGCGCCTTTCTCGCTGAGTTTGGAGTGCGTTTGGCCGCTGTTGCCGTATGGTTGATTGCTTGCGGCGTGTGAGGTCTTGATGAGGCTGGGGAAATATCTGGCGACCATGCCCTTGAGGACTGGAAGACAGGAGGCGAGGCCAGTAAGATTGGCTTCTGTCCCGGACCAGATTGCTGCGAGGGGGTTGTCGTAGGTTGGATCATGGGATACGGCGATGGCGTAGAGGCCGGATAGGCGGATGATGGAGATGATGATTATGAAACCTATGTATCGGCTCAACATGCTTCCAGCGTCTGCATGGCAGATTTGACGGCTTACCTCCAATCCCAAACACAAACATGAGTGATATTCTCTGCTTCCTCGGAAGATTCAGCGTCTTGATTACGGGAAGTGGCAGCACAGCAATCGCGATATCTGTGGCCATGTTAAATGCAGCGTTGAAGAACCTTGCACGAGATCAGCATTTGCTCATCCTAATGTGATGCTACTGCTTACCATATCGGCACCTTGACCGTCCACTGCGCCTGACAATGCGCTTTCCCTTTCGCCACAGCCTCCGGATGCCAGAATCCACTGGGCGGAAAGCAATTGAACGCCGTCGAAAATGAACCCCATAAGATATAGAACACAACCGAAGCGATGACACAGTAGCAGGCGATTCTGAACTTCTTCACGTGCCCAAAGATCCTTAGATACTGGAGGAGGATCGAAAGCTTGGCAAATCCTTGAGCAGAGTAGTAGTTCCAGATCGAGAGCCAGAACCAGAACAGCATCGTCCTCAATCGATCAGGCGGTACCTCTTCGACGTGCTTTCCTAGGCCGTTGGTTACTGTAGCTTGATCAGTGTCTTGCTTTGAGCGTTGATAGTTGATGTCCCTCCGCACCCTGGAGGCACATCGACATGCACATGATGACGTTCTGTACACATTAGCGCACTGTCAAGATAGGAGTGTGGCTACTCACGAAGACGACAGAAATTGCGATGAGAGCATCATCCCACCATGGCTGGCGTACGATGTAGATGCGAGTATAAAGTCGAAGGCCGCACGCGATGTAAAATAGTATAGAGCCAATCAAGATGGTGCCCTGCACAGCTGCTCCCGATGCATGGCCACTGGCCCTCATCTTGAGAGTGGCCACAAAATCCGCGAGATGGTTCTTGGTACGACTCGACTGCGACCGGTGCAGAGATGCGGGTCAGTGACAGCACGTTGTGTCTCAGTAGTATCACTAAGGTCAAGAAGAGCGTTTCAGATCAATAGCGAGATGAGCCTGCCACTGTATGGTATTCGCATCTCAGGAGTCAAGACTGCTATTTCGAGGGCCTTTCGAACTGCCCTGCAAGCAAGAGTCCAGGAGAAGGTAGAGCTGACCAGGGCCATGCGTTTCGGAGGTAGCTTGGGGAGCTTCTGGCTGCGACCAGGATACCTACAACCACTCGGATTGGAAGCGACGAGCAGAGCAACAGGATCAATGGCGGCTCCTTTCGTAGCATGTGGCTGTCAAATGCGTGAATAATGACAGGAGGCTTTGAGTCTGGTACAAGTTTAAACTCGGTATTGCGGCGACACGTGCTGGGGCATCCAGCTCGACAGGTGTACTCGAACTTTTGTCCGGACGTATTGAATCTTGCATGTGACCTTGTTCATGACCCCCATCAAGCCGAGCAGAGTCGCTTTCGGTGGTCTTGGTGCCAACCTGCGGCCTTTTGCGGAAGAAAGAAATCGATTGCTTCTGTCACCCGTGATGGATCCCGATCCGGTTGAGATGATGAGACCGGGCTGCCGACGACCTTGACTTTGTACTCGAACAGGTCTACGAAGGCTTGTTCTTTCGGTCAATTTCCTACCAGAACTGAATCTGTTGTAGCGCTAGAGTCCATACACTCTCTTGCGGTGGTATTTTTGTGGCCAGACGCCGTCTGTGACGACCAAATCGTACTCATCTCCTTGTGTTTCCTCCTTGAAGAATTTTGTCTGCTTCTCTGCACATTGATGACATGCCCAGCTCCTGGTGACTACGAGCAGATCGTGGAGGGAGCTGTAACTTTAAGTGCGGATAAACTATTAGGTTCAGGGCCAACTGTGAATACAGGAGCTTGAGCATGGGTCGAGACCAGAGCATCCTTGCGCATCAATCATGAACCAATACGGCCGTAATGCTTGTGGTGAGCAGCATACGGATACTGACAGAGGTCCAGATCCACGTCGTTGAACTATTCGAGGCAGTGATGTTTCATGTCTTTAGGGGGTTATGTGGGAACAACGCCCCGAGTCTGCGGAGATTGGCCGATGGGTAGTAAGATGTGCTGGGTCTGTTGAAGCTCTCAAGCCTTCGACCGTGCGCACCATGACAGGAGATTCAAGATGAATGCTCTCAACATAATCTGCAAAATTAGGACTGAGCAAAGTTCATGCCTGGGAAGGAGTATGCATCTCCTTTCGATAGGATGTTGATGTAAAGCCAACACCAGCTGTTGTGCGCAGATAGTCTCGTTAGGACAGAGAGACTTCACATCATCGTACCGCAAAGCGACCTTCCGCACACTTGATCGCAAGATTGCTCGCAAAATGGACCGTGACACGAAGCTGGACGGTCATGCAGCGAACGGAGCTAGCAACGGCCACCACCATTTTGACAACGCCTTGGATGAAGTGCAGACCATTCGCGCAGCACTGGGGAGTGGCGCGTTGGAACAGCTCAGAGGATTGAGGCGTACCTTACCGGTGCTGGCCCAAGGACAGGACGATCTGCGAGAAGACCTGCTTGCCGAAGCCCGTGCTTGCTTGCTAGACCTAGAGACGCCATGGCACACTTTGCAAAGGACATTGTGGTTCGGAGTAAGTCAGCACATCACCATACCATGAGAGATGCCATAAGAGATGCTGACTTCATCAGCCATGGGAGAATGTGACGGCCGACATTGCCGTAGACATGGGCCTATTCCGCGTATTGGTGGAAGCGCAGAGACCCCTTGCGGCGTCTGAGATTGCCACACAATGCAAAGCTGAGCTTTTCTGGACACAGCGCCTCCTCCGATGCCTTAATGCCTTCGGAGCTGTAACCCAGCAGTCGACGACAGCTGAGCCATTGTACACCGCCAATAATATAAGCAAAGCTTACGTTGGAGAATGGCCGGAAGCTACCACACGTTGTCTCACAGAATTCTGGGCTCCTGACTGGTACAAGTTGCCAAAGGTCATGAGAGAGAACGGCTTCAAATCCCTGACGAGTGGCACCGACACCACGTTCAACAAGACCTGGGATGCGCCCGGAAAGCACGTGTGGCAGATCCTTGGGGATGAGGCCAAGGAGTTTCTTCACGTAACCGGCATCTTCATGACCCAGTTCAACAGCAACCATGCCCAGTGGTTCACGTTCTACCCTGCCGAAGAGCGTCTCGTCCAGGGCGCCGAGAAAGATGCTGGCTCTGTATTCATGGTCGACATCGGAGGCTTTACCGGATCTCAACTCGTCGTAGCCCGTGAACAGTTCCCAGTGGCTCCTGGAAGGTTCATACTCCTGGACCTGCCATCAGCTCTGCCTGAATCACCACCAGCTGGCCTTGAGCTCTGTGGTCACGACTTCTTCAAGCCTTATCCAGAGCAAATCCGCGGAGCCAGATTGTATTACATGCGCACGATCGGCCACGACTGGCCTCAGGCAGATCTGATCAGAATCTTGACCAACATCAAAGAGGCAATGCAGCCAGGCTACAGCAAGCTGATCATCAACGACTGGATTGTGCCGGAGGAGAACCCGTATCCATTCATGTGCTCCCAAGACCTGGTCATGATGTCTCTAGGTGGAGGCGAGGAGAGGTCAGAGGCCAGACATCGTGAGGCGATTGAGGCTTCTGGTCTGAAGATGACTGGTATCTTTCGTGCTGGTGATCGGATCAGTGAAGGAGTGATCGAGTGCGAAGTGCCGTATTGTGGTTGTGCTTGCAATAATCACGCGAAGGTTGAGGCGTAGATGCGCTACGTAGATTGACGTTGAGATGTGTATCTCGGCGGTGTGTACGGTCATACAGAATATGAGAGGTCGTTGTTGCTACTCAAAGTCGTCGTGGTTGAGATTGTAGGTGACGTGTAATGATGATCCAATGAACATCAGGCGGAGCTGTGTCCGACGTCGTCCATCGTTCTATGTCTACTTCCTAACATTGCTTCCTTCTTCCTCACCACGACATTACCACTATATTCAGGTTACATGCCCATTACGGAATGCTAACAGAGTGCCCGGAAGATTGCTGAGGAACGAAGCAGTCATGAATTGAGCAATCCTATCTGTCGCAAGCAGGCCAGATAATGGGCATTGTCATCTGGGGCCTGTAGGAAGCATGAAGATGGCATGGGTCGCAAGCCTGTCAATGAGATGAATGTCCTATGAGGCTGAATTGATGCGCTTTCGATAGTTGCCCTGCGGGTGTGGAGCCAGATGAGATCACATTGTCTGTTGACATCGATCGCAGCCAGGCTGGAGAACAGGAACGCAAGAGACTGTACACGACACACGACCGCCATGATCATGCGACTACGACGACGCAGGCTGCAGAGCACAACGATTTTGGGTCAGGAATGATGGTGCAGTGGCCCATAAATTGGCGCCAGAGGGCGCAGGGTTCTCTCTTCAGGAATGAAAGAGCTCGACGCGTTAGACATTCGCTGGATAAAAGACGCGAGAGGACCCGAATGTACTGGCGGTACATCCAGCCTCATGAATTTTCTCAGTCAGGGCCTTTGCCATCTTTCACATGTTGTCACCGAAGTATAGACAAGCAAGTATGGAGCGCGCCACCGTGGACGCTGTTTGCGTCAAGAGCACATTTTCTACACCAGACAAACACAAGATTCACGCCGCGGACATACTAGTGTAGCTTGACCATGACGGTTGCGGACAAAGGCAGACCAGTTTCTGGACCTGTAAGTTCCGCGCACTCGCCGTGAAAAGAATATCGCTGACCTGCGACAAGCCAATGACACCAGGGATCCTATACGCCAAATGACATCGGAAGTGCAATTGCCTCTTCAACATCATGCGAGACTGCATAGGACGTCGCTTCATCGAGGTGGAGACAGACGCGGAGATCCGAGCACGCCTAGCGTGGCAAGGTCCGTTCTATCACAAATACTTCGAGCACATCTTGGTGTTCGAGGCAGAGGTTCAAGACTTAGCGCTGGACACGAAACCTGTGTACAGCGCCTCAGAAGACGGACTCACCAAAGTTCGGCACGCCATGGGCTGTCCGTTCTCCGCCATGGGCTGTCCGTTCTCCGCCATGGGCTGTCCGCTCTCCGTCATGGCACACTTGCGCATGATGGTGGACAATTTCGTCCGGGGCGCAGAGGAGGCGAAGACACAGGGATGGGCCTCCGAGTGGGTGAAGTAGTAAAGTCTTCCATTCGCGCAGCGCCAGCTTCTCAACGACTTGATCGCGCGTGTGGACGAGAAGAAGCACAAGGGAGAGTGGACAATTGATGAAGACGCGCGCAAGAGGTTCGTGGACATGGCCGAAGACGCATTGTCTACCGGTGGGATGCAGGCTGTGTTCGACCGCATCCATGCAAGGTCTGAACGGAGCACCTGGTAAGGCATGTGATTGAAGGCGAAGGCGACGAGTGTGGTATGTGATGCGATTCGAGTCGCCAGTCGCGAATAGCGGCGCTTCCTAGACCCCGCTGCGCTTTGCTAGACGACCTTTAGCCACGAAGATCACCCTACGTCGCTTCCCAGCCTCCTCTTCCTCCGAGTCAACCTCACTTCCGCTGCTACTGCTCTCAATCACGACTCTGTCCTCCTCATCGTACTCGTCGACCTTCTTCTCCCGGTCCACCACCACGCACTCGTCCTTCTGCTTCGCCAAACACTCCTGAATCCGCAGCGCAGGGTTGATGGCTTTGTCGTTCAGCCACCCGCCATCGTGAACCTACTCAATATGAACAAGATACTCCAGAAGCTTAGAGAGGACTCCCTCGACCATGACGAAAGTCGTCTGTGATGGATTCAAGATATTGTTGCCTTGTGCCTCGAGCAAGGTGACGATGCTCTGCAGATTTTTGCACATCGTGCTCATCGGATGCTTGGAGTCGTCCTCGGCTTCTCTAATGAATGCGGCAAGCTCTTCTTTGCCCTTGCTCAACCAGATGATCGACGCGTCCACGGCAAAATATATGGTTTGGTAAATTTGGCTTGCTGGGCTGATTCGAGAAGGCTGTGATGGTCTGGTGGCAGAGTCGTCGATTGGCTTCACATCCGAGGTATCATCTTTCTCCTTCTTCCTGCTCCCGTGGCGCTCTGGCAAGTCCTCTTCCTCCGCGCCTCTACTCGAAGCAGACCCACGAAGGCGGCGGCCTTGGCGGACATCAGGTTATTGGTCTTTTCTTCATTGTAGAAGTCCACCATGGTGTTCGGTGTGTTTGCTGAAAACGGTTGGCTAAAGGTGCGAGCATAGATGATGTTTGTTGAATGGATGTGGACTGGCGAGCTCTTGTGGTCTTCAAGAAATTTGAAGGCTGAGACTGTCTTAGCGTATCACATGATTTTGGTCAAACACACGGCTTTTGGCAATCGTCATTGCAGCTGCAGCGAGGGTAGATATTGTGACTCTGGCACAACCCATATGAAGAGTCGCGGTTCCAGGTGCAAGGTTGGACCTGCTGCCATGGCCGGTGTCTTTGTTCTTCCAGACAAAGCGCATAGGCCAAGCTATGTTCCAATGCTCGTAGTCGAGCACAGACAATTAAGTTCGATGCGATACATTCGAATACAGGGTTAGTGGCCTGATGATGACTTACGTGTATGTGGTGTACTTCCATCCAACCGACCGAGTCGGCATAACAGTGCCACGTCAGGTGAAGCTCTCGCACCGGCGAGTCCGCCACGCACGGAATTACGATGTGGTACTCTATATACGTGTTGAGTACCCATAGGTATCCTGCAGTCAATTAAATGGCTGATGGAGTCGCATACATGCCCCTTTCTCTTTCGGCTTTAGCTCGGTAAAGCGAAGTGAATGTCGATTGCTGAGCGTCACCCATCCACAACCCGTTCAACCCACTTTGACATCACCAAAGATTGTGACTCTGAGTCAAATGGGCTCTAATCTGGTTTCGGAGCTCCTGTTCAATTTGCCCCCCGTCTGATTCTTGAAAATAAAACACAAGAAAGAAGTCCGGGCGTCAAGCAAGTGGACAGCCAAAACTTACGACGAACATCGTCACGCGTCCACCCAGCTCTTGCCACTCGACTACAACCAAGTCATTCTGAAGATAACAAACAACATTGTGACTCCCACACAAGCAACTTCAATGTTCTGCATTCCCCCCATTGTGCCTGTCGGCATGGATTGCAGCAACATTATGACTGCTGAAGCAGTCGTCAACACCAACATTACAGCCATTCACGTCGAGAACAGGCATCGCTTCCGTATCATGGAGACCACTATCAAGGCGAAGTGCGAGAAGGTTGCCGCAAAGTTCGAGAAGCTGTCGAAGTACATCACCACCTCGAAGGTGCACGCCGAGATCACCAAGAGACACACTAACACCACTGCCGAGCTACTCGACACCAAAGAGCGATTGAGCAGTAAGGAGGCCGAATTTCAGGCGGAGCTGACCGCGCGCGAATGCGAACAGCGCAAGCAACTCGAGGCTGAGCAGATGGCTAGTGCCCTGACCAGAGAAGTGCAGGCCGCCAAGGAGGAGGCCTCGGCTGCTGAGGCGGCACGCGCGCGTATAGAGCAGGATGGAACTCGATTCGAGGAACAGCTTCTCGCCTTGAAGCGCGAGCACCGTGAGGTCTTGGTCGCATTCGAGAGATTGGGGGAGCAGTTGAAGGCGCAGCTTACTGAGGCGGAGAAGCAACGCGAGGCGCTCGTGATTGAGAGAGACGAGTTCGAGACTCAGTGCGATGCCACTCCGAAGGACCTCGAACTCACACGACAGCAGCTTGCGGAGTCGGAGAAGGAGCGCGTAGCCGAGGCAGAGACCAAGTTCCGAGCCATTGCTCAGCGTAATGCTGTAGAATACGCCAGCGAGGAGATACAGCAGGATATCGTCGCCACGGAACAGGAATGCAAAGACCTCTCCAAGAAGGTCGATAGCATGAAGTCGCTCTACGAGCGCACGAAGAAGGATCTCGAGAAGAGCCTTACCACATCCGAGGAGAAGCTTACCACTCTCACGAAGCGCTATGATGAGATGGAAGATGAGAAGCTCGACTTGGAGGAAGAGAACGGCGAGTTGAAGAGCAACCTCTTCATCCAGAAGGAACCGGGTGAACAAGCTGGAGATTAATCTGTCCACCACGCAAGGAAACGTGGGTCGGGCCACTCGGAGCGCCTATGACGAGAACATGCGTGCGACTGGACTTCAGCAGGCCTTGGATCAGGAGAGGGTGAAGAGTTCTATCTTGAGGTCCGGAAGAAACAGTCAGTCTCTACATTGATGGAGATTCTGCCAGAAGAGATGAGGGTTGCAGCCGACGCATCTCTAAAGGACGTGGCCGAGAAGGTGATCGAACACCACCAATTTCTGATCGAGAGAGTCGAACTTGCCCAAGCCAAGCTTAAGGACATCGAGGCCGACTTCCAGGCACGCGACACTCTAGCCCAGAAAGCAGTCAAGCACGCCAACCAGCAGCTGTACCAAGCTTCCTCCTCAATTCATCAGGCTACATCCCTCCAATCACAAGTAGACATCGCCAAGCGACACGCGGCCAAGCTCCCACAGCTCCAAGCTGATCACGATAAGCACTTCGATGCCGCCAAGAACCTCAAATCACAGCTGAACGCCAACAAGATCCAGATGGGGAAGTGGACAAAGATGGTCAATGACCAGAGCATCCAGATCAGCCAGTTGAAGAAGGAGATCGCTGAGCTGAAGGATAAGGCTGTCGGTGATGATAGCGAGGCGATGAAGAAGCTGAAGCATGAGCTGAAAGTCGCCAAGTATGACCTCCAGTGTGCGAAGATTGAAGTGAACCAGGCTGAGAAGAAGGTTGTTGCTGCTGAGAATGGTGCAGGGGAAACGGCATAGGGTGGAGAAGGATAGGATAACGTTCATCCGAGATCTCTATTCGTGGAGAGCGAGAAGCGGCATGGACTGTATTAAAGGATTGAGCTATGTTTATCCGGGAAGTCCAGCTATGCAGCGCTGGCGAGGGGAAAGGACTGTCGACACATGATGTATGGATCCTATTGACGGTATGCAAAGATGGCAGGATCCTCCCGACATGGACGAAGAATATGGCCAATGGCCTACATATTTTTGAGATTACCTGTGCTGGGTATAGATACTTGGGTTTGTCGTTACTGTCGCATTAGCATGGGTTGATGAAGTTTTGGGACTGCTCAAGTACAGCATCAGCGGGGCCGCTTTATGATGCCACGAGAGACATGCCTTAGCTTAGTATGATCAGTCAACAAGTTCTTGACGACGTTGACACGATGCACTCGAGGCTCTCTCAATCCCCTGTCATGCTGTAGGAGTCTCTTTCATTTGCTCAATGCCTTCTCCCTCATGAACCACGCACTAACCGTCGCGCCCAATACTAGCAAAACCTGCAATCCGAAAGCCGCATTCGTACTTCTCGCAAAACAGTCTTCCACAACGTGCCTCACTTCTGGGTCAAGCTGTCTGAGGTACGCAAGACTTTGTCGAACTTTGTCCGCGATTTCCACTGCTTGATCCTCCGGCAGGCCGAGCCGTGGCAGCTCATTCGAAAGGCTCTTCCTTAGTGCTAGATTCGCCACAGTTGCAGATATGCAGACACCAAAGACACTGCCAAGTGAACGGAAGAGGTAGCTGCAAGCCGTTGCTACTGCTTGATCTTCGTGGGAGGCGTTTGCGATGATGCCAATGAGAGTGGTTGTGATTCCATTGCCGTTGCCGAAACCTGCTATACACATTCCGATGATGATGGCGATGGAGCTGCGCACGAGAAAACCGCTGGTGAGGAAGATCAAGAGTGTCCCTATGAGCAGGCCAATATAAGATATCACCGTGAGCAAGTAGTAATGTCCGGTTCGTCGCATGTAGAACCCTGCGTGAAGACTTCCAGTCACACCGAGGACAACAGCAGGGATGAGGCGGAGTCCAGCTCCCGTGCCCGAGGCATGATCGACGACTTGGAAGTAGAGCGGAATGTAGAAGATTGCGGCTAGCCATCCAGCCATGGAGAAGAAATTGCAGAGGTAGCTGGCGATCATGGTCCGATTGAAGATGATGTGGCCTGGTGCGAAGGGCTCCACTGCTACTTTCATCTCTATCAGGACGAATACGACGAACAGTGGTATCGAGATGACCAGAGGGATGTATGCTTCCGGTACTGTCCAACTGACGTTGCTGCCGCGATCCAAAGCGAGACAAAATGCCGACACTGCGCTTAATAGCACGATTGCACCAGGGAAGTCGATGCGTCGTAAGCTCTTTCGCCAGTCCGCTTGCTCACGTTGCGGCAGGTGGAGTGCAAAGGAGACTGCAATAAATGCTATGACACAGAGAGGTACTTGTACCAGGAAAGCCCATCGCCAGCCAACGTAATCCACAGCGATACCTGTCGTGGATCAGCACATCATCACGACGATCTGGAAGTCTTTCATACCTCCAATCGGGGCACCAGCACTGGAGCCCGCAGCAAACACGACATTGACATAGCCCTGCCACTGCCCTCTCTCCCTGAGTGTGCAAACATCACTTAGCAAGATACTCACAACAGTTGTCATCGCGCCTCCACCGACTCCAGCGACGGCTCTCGCAAAGATGAGCTGATTGATATCCTGCGCAAGTCCACAGCCGAGGCATCCCAGGCCGAAGACCGTGTACCCAAAAAGTAGACATGCCTTCCTCCCGAAGATGTCAGACAATTTTCCATACAATGGTTGGCAAGAAGTCAAAGTCAGGAAGTAAGCTGTAGCGATCCAAGAGGTCATGCTCAACGCATTGAGCTCCGAGCCGATGCTTCCATAGCTGCTGACGATGATAGTCTGATCTGCAGCGGATAGGAAGACGCCAATGACCACGGCTGGGAAGATGTACTTCATGTTCTTCTTGACTTCTGGGAGGCCTTCGTATTGCCTTTGTCTGTTGACGGAGGTGTTGGTCTCCTGACGTTCGAGAGAGTCATCGTCGTCCGGAGTGGCGTTCGCCTTGTGGTCAGGGTGGAAAGTGCCATTGCCATTTGCATGATGAGATCCTGGAATGGGCCCTTCGGGTGCTAGAGCATCGATAGGCTCTACGTTTCCTGTGTTAGATAGCAGCTGCGACGTCTCCGTGGCATAGCCATTCTGGCGTTCCTCTTGAGCCATGTTTTAGTGTTGAGAGTGAAGAGAAAAGAAGAGTGACCGAATACTACCGTTCCATGTCGTAGAAGGAAGACCTGAAGGATCAATACGAGAGGGTGAGATAGCTCAAGACGTGATACGCCAGAGGAGAATCCGCTATGGCCGGCGAAGGAAGACAGGCGAATTGCTGACTGACGGAGGTGAGGTTGCGCTATCGCTGGGAGCTCGGACGTCTAGGCCGAGATAGGCCGAGACTAGCCGTTTCGAAGCTCTACCTCACGCGTTGAGCTCTGCTGTTTGATGACCGCGAGCACCATCAAGCCATATCCGACCATCTCCAGTAGATATGGAGAATGTCAGGAACGGTGGGAGATGATCGTGCGAAGAAGCTGGAGGAGCAGCAAGCCATAGCTGGCAAGGATGAGAATGGGGAAGGCGATGTGGAAGCACACGCGATCACACATGACCGTGGACCTGGTATGAGGCATCTATAGATTAATGTAGTGCAGCATGATGCTCACATGCTCTAGCTCTCGTAGCCTCGCGAGTAGACGCCACGATCGTCGATGATGACATGCATGGAGCTTTGCCGGCTACAGACGAACAGCAAGACGACGACGGAGACGAGGACGAGGACCTACCATATCCGGAGCCAGAGCAAGACGAACCACTACTCCCGCCTGCCGACTTCAGATCCTTCTTCACCTTAGTCGAAGACGGCACTGGCGAACACCATCATCCTAACGTCCACTACGTCTTCGCCGACGATGATCCCGAGATCTTGACTTCGGCAGCTTTGGAAACACTGCAAGAGTCAAAGCATGAAAGAGAAGTGGAGGAACGCTTTGTAATCTTGGACTTTGCAGCAGATGGTAAGGAGATCATCTCAGCCACATCGCTCTCTCCAGACTGGCAAGCCGTGCAGACCAAACTGAGTGCAGCTCCGAGCTGGGGAGGAGATGATGGGAAAAGCGGAGACAAAGCGCTGATGTTGACCATATCCGGGCGAGAGGTGAAGAGAGAAAACACGAGCAAGGATAAAGCCCGTAAAGGAGATATCGAAGCTCTGTTGAAGACGTTTGACGAGCATATGGGGAGTTTGGATGGAGTTCTCGGGACGGAGGGGACGGATGCGAGTATAGATACCCCGGCTGCTGAGGCGCTTTGATAGATCATGATTGATGAAAGATGCAAATGGTTATGCTCGGCCGGGTCTGGCTTAATTATCAACGCTGTGCACCAGGATCAAAACGTGATGGCATCGCGTAGGCTTTCTAGCGCTTTCATGCTGAAGGCACAGGCATGGAACTGCACTCGAACTGAATCGCGAGGTTCAATGCCTCCTCTTTATGAGCTGAGTATTGAGCTGTCGTGCTGCTTTGGCGGCAATCCGTCCTGCTTACCGCCCATGGGCCACTGAAAGAAGAGAACCAACCATGCGTGTAGCGGCAAGTGTGAGATGTACTAACGCATGTGTCTCAAACCACGTATCCCCAACTCGCACTTACCTTGCTGACGAGCTTGAGCTCACGGATCTGGTGAGCGTCGACTTGACAGATGATACTCTCGAGTAGCTCGGTGATGCCAAAGACGTCCTGAGCGGTTGCCATGTTTGTGGGGTGTGTTCGTGGTGGTGGTGCTGGCGTCAGTGGTGGTGCATGATGGTGTGTGATGGTTAATTGTGTTGATTGTGGCTCCGTCTGTTGTGCCGAGAAGCTTTTGACAAGTGAGGTTAAGAAACCTTCTCAAGCTTCAGATCACATGCAGACCCACACGCCTTAGGGTAGTCTCTCGTTTACTCAGCGCGGCAGGTCAAGTGGCGCATGGGCCGACATCGGATCTCAATCTTGATTGAAACGAAGGGAAGAAACTTGGAACATATCTCACTGATCTCATCTTCGCCCTCAAGGTTAACTATAGACAGTAGATGATTGAACGCGACTCCTCTTCACAAGCTCTTGCAAGTCCTTATCGCTGCCATCGTCGCCCATTCGCTTAGCTAGCACTTAGCCAATAGATCTTGATTGCGTGTCGTACTTCTTTGGCATCTTCCGTCTTCTCCATGTCCTTTGCTCACTAATATCTTTCGCCGACTTTGACACTGATGATGCCCCTGGCCTGCGGTCGACTTTTGGAGTCTATACTGACTGCACTCATCCACTAAGGAGACCAAATCAGGGCTTGATCTCTGATGCGCGCGCCGAATTCCTCCGATCTTTCTCTATGGCTTGCCTTCCTGCACATTGGAAGTGGTCCTTCCACGTAGTGGGCGTCCACTAGACGATTCCGCTCAGTGACTTCTTCGCCAGAAATGCGTCGCACCATGGAAGAGGCAACAGCCTCGATAACAGCCCGTCCTGTCGCAAACGGAGCATCTATAGCGACGATGTTGTCTCGCAGTGCTGAGACATCCTCTACTTTGACCCGTTCGACATTCTTTACCCGGCATCAGTAGTTGTCGATGGGCACGGTCCGGTCTTCCGGTACCTCTTCGAAACTTACTCTAATCAATGCAATGCCGCGGTGTGGTGAATCTGTGAGAAACTCGCTAGCGTATCTTAGGGTGGGAGGGCACTGCAAGGACGGTAGACGAACAATAAGTTCGCAGTTGAGACCGCCGTCGACACGTTCCAGCTTCTGACAATGCACTAACTTCGAAGTCGGATCGATGCAGACCCAGTCGAGGGTACTGTAGGCTACCCTGATTGACCAGTGCTGGATCTCATCGTCCCAGTGTACAAGAGTGATTGCTACACTTGAGATTGGTGGCGCGCTGACGTACTCGTCCAGCGCCTCCGTTGATGGAAGGGAGTCCCACGATGGTTGGGCAACGGAGATCTCAAACCTCTCGCGAGTCTTGTCATCATCATAGGTATAGCAATCCGTGTAGCCCTTCTTGAATAAGGGATTCAATCAAATTGAGCGTTAAGTGTAATATTTGGGCAAGTGTTGTTGGTAGAAAACTCCTCTCTCACCGTCCTTTTCACTTGCGCCGCATCCCGAGCGGCGAAATTGGCATCACATTCGTAGCATGACTAATAGCTCGCAAAGATGCGTGCACGAGACACGGAGGGGGTCGTGGAGACAACGTCACGGCAGCTCGAATAAATGAGCTTGAACTCCAAGATCCGTCTTCTGCCAGCATATGACGGCTCGTTGAAGCGAAGGTAACTACCTGGCACGGCTCGACTTTGCAGATGGTCATTTCAAGCAGATCAGTGATGGCCAATACTCTCTGCACGGCCTTCATCGCGTGTGCAACTGCGGATAGACGGCACGATCGTTGGTCTTGTGTGGTTGTTGAGGATTTAATGTCAACGTCTTGGTGGTCTTCCAGCTGGAGCTCGTAGTCTGCAGAAAGGAACGGAGTACTAGACCTGCATGCAATTCTCTGCAGTCATGCGCGTGAAGCTTTGACATTTGTGGGGCCTTCTCTACCTCACCTGCTCAGAACGTGCGCTGTAGATCCATGATAGGTCGAATGACGTGACTTTTCGCGTTGAAGCTGCGAGCACCGTATCGTTTACTGTGCCACTGGACAGCGCCCCTGAGAGCTCTTGTTCAGAATTGCCGGACAGGTGAGGGGGCTTCATCTCGCTGCAAACATGCTGAGACCTTCCACCCCGTGCGCTCTGTCGCGTTCCCGGCTCCTATACCAAAGCCATATCCTTCTCATTCGCAACTTTAAGCTCCGATTCCAGCTGATGTGAAGCCCGTCTAAACCGTGGCAGTAGATCCAGGTAGCGTGCACTTCTTGCTTTCTCGGAGATTGAAGTAGTCTGAGGCGCAGCTCTCATGTTGAGGATGGCGGTAATTCCATAAAAAGCGGGCTGGCTGATCCTATTGACCCACATATGCGTAGCATCCACCATATCTCGCACTGCAAGGATGTCGTGAACTGTTCGGCCGTCTTTGTTGTAAGCCCAGTCAACAGTCGATTCGCGAGGGACCACCCAAAGAGATCGGTTTCGACGTGGTAATGATGTGTACTGACTTGCATAGACTGACAAGGCGGCTCCGTGGCGAAGTCTCCGGACGCGGCAAGGTAGTGCGGAGGTGGCCGGTGGGGCAGGGCGATTTTGATGAGGAACTTCGGCGCGTATTTGCGTGGCTGAGGATACACTTCTTTGAAGATCGGATTGACTGGAATCCAGTCCTCAGTACGGTTATCTGGCGTTATTCCACGGCATGATGCGAAGTGAAATGTGGTGGCGCGAAACTGCAGTCTACCCATGCTCTGCAGATCTACGCTCTTGAATGGCTCGAAGTCCCCATATTGCTTCACTGTACGTGCTTACCGGACCGCCTTTGAGGTCGAGATGATGTCGCGCCATGATTTGGTCACTGCTCGTAGCTCACGGATCTAGATTTTGGTGTTAGCATGTAATTCTTATTGTCGCGAATAGCATGAGAGCTTGCCTGATGTCGCTCGGCTCGGCATATGATCATCTCAAGGAGCTCGTATGTGGCGAAGACTGCTGCACCGCGGACATGATCAATGTTGGTTTTGTGATTGTGGAAGTGACTCTCCCAAATTCAGCGGGTGGTTGAGCCCATCGAGTAGACGTGCCGGGCATAATTTCGCAGAAAGTCCTACCAGCGGCCAACACTGATCCGTAGTATCGATTCGAACAACCAAGGGGTATCAAGCTATCAAGTCGGCGTCTCGTCATCACTCCCACCAGCATCTATTTGTACGCCTCCAGACTTCGCGTCGTCGCTGGCATCATCACCTTCCTCGTCGAAGCCTTCGAAACCGCCATCTTCGTCCTCGTCTGCATCCTCATCCTCATCCTCAGGGGCCTCTGACCCAACATCCCCAAGCTCGCGCTTCCTTTTCTTGTGTGTAAAGCCCAGCGCTTTGTCTCTGCTTTCCGCCATCTTCTCGTCTTCCCCCACAGTCGTAGGCGGCGGGCTGAACCACGGGATCTTGCCTCGCAAGAAGTCATTCAGTACCATCTTGGCCACACCGTCCATATCCGCTTCGCCACCCTTCAGAAGTCTGCCTCCTTTCCGTGCTAGTGCTTCCAGGAACTTGATGCCTTCCTCTGTCCTCTGCTTTTCCGGCTTATCTGCAAACGCTGTGTCGTCGTCCATGCTCCAACCCTTTATCTCATACGTCCGCTCCAGATGGTGCTGCTTGCACTTCGCCAGTACAGCTGGGATGTACTGTGCTGGATTCTCCACATTCTCCACTCGTACCACACCTCGCAGCAGGATGTCCTCAGGGGAGTCGGTCATCGAAGGCGGCACGATACCGGGACAGTCGATGAGATATATTCGCTTCATGAGTGTAATGTACTGCCAGACCTTCGTTTCTCCAGGGATAGGTGCGACTGTGCACACCTTCTTCTTCCGAAGGGTGTTAATTATCGACGATTTGCCGGTATTAGGGTAGCCGATGAAGCCGACTGAGATTTGCTTGCGGTTGCTGTGTAGTGAAGAGAATTGTCGTAGTAGCGAGATGAGCGTGCCCTTGCCGAAGCTGTTTGTCATGCTTGCGTGGAACGCCAAGGTCGGGTAGTCTTGCGATAGATGCTTGACCCATTTCGCCTGGAGCACAGTCAGTTCACTGCTCCATTCCACGTACACTGACAACTAGCCAAATGTGCAAGTCACAACAAGAAATGTGTGTCTCATAACTAAGCTGTCCGTCACGGAGACTTCTCGCTGGGAGATCAGGGTCGCTACTCAAACAAGACACGAAAGACTCGAAGATGACCATACCAAGACGGCAGGGGGTCGGGTAAGTCGGTTTGCTCTACCAAAGACGTAACAGGTCTGTTCCAATGAGATTTGCCGCGAGGGCGGGAACGAACCTTGACTTGGCTCTGGCGTGCTGCTATGTAAGAGTGGCGGTGAAACGCAAGTGAAACCGAACAATAAGCAAATCACGGAGGAGGGTACTTACCGCAACGCTGGTTGGCACCAGGTCGCACTTATTCAACAAGAAGAGCAAATGCTTGTGAGGCGCCTCTTCTTTGATGTACTTTTCGACGCTTCGACATCGGGTGCCATCGGGGTCTCGCGCGTCTAGAACGTGTATCACCACATCGGAGCTGTCGATGACCTTGTAGAGTTCGTTCCATATTCGTTTGCTTTGCCCTTTGGAGAAGACTGGTTCTCTTGCTGTCGCGATTTGTCCATCGGCCAGGATTGATGCATCCACAGACTCATTTGGCTCACCCTCGCCGAGTCCAGCAAGATATCGTGCCTCTGCCTGTCGTTCTTCGAATTTCGAGTAGTCGGTCGTTGATCGCTCCGCCATGTTGGCAATACTCGATACATCTAACCGCGGTCGCTTCCGCTGTGCCTTTGGCCCGAATGTATCGCCAAACTTTTCGGTCTCTATCCTGATCTTCGCCTTGTGCTGTATGAGGCCATCTTTCCGCTCTTTGTCCTTGTTGTCGTGAATCAAGCTCATGGGAAGCTTGTTCTGCTTCAACAAATAGCTGTACGGATCCTTGCTTTGCGCCTCTACCGCACCACGGAACGATTCGAGCGCATCTTGCGAGATAACTCTGGTGTTGGTGAACCACTTTCGGTTCGGCTCGACTCGCGCGGAAGGCTTTTCTCTGCTTTGGAATGAAGCGGCCTTGGTGATGTCTCCTTGAGCATTCCTTTGCGCCTTGCCATCTCTAAACATATTGAGGGTCTTGACCTGCTTGGCACTTCGGTAGAAGTTCTCGCCCTTGGTCTTGACGTTGGCCATGCCATCGCTGGTCTTGCCCTCGCGGACCTTGCGGCTCGCCTCCTTCTTGCCGGTACCCATTTGGAGGTGATATGTCTCGCTGGAAGTGTATGGGGTGGAAGGTGGGTGTTGATGTGGCACAAGGCCCAAATTGTGTAGAGAAGAGGAAGTGGCTGAAGTTCGAGATACTCAGCAGAGAAAAACGCGCCAAGATTTCGAAGTTCAGATGAGGAAGGTCGACCGAGCACTTCCGCGGCGACAACGCTTTGTAGCATCTCGACATTGGTAGGGCATTGAACATACAGCACGACCATCATGCCTCCCAGAACGCCCGTATCGTCGCTATCAGGCTGGCGATGCCCGCAATGCAAGATCAGATCCTTCGCAACAACACCCTGGCAGCAAGCTGTTGGACCAGAACATCCACGATACATCGAAGTCCCTGAGCCACCGCAGCAGAACGTTCCGTACAAACCTCCTGTCAAGGGTGTTCTGCCAGTACCGCGCGATGTCTTTGCTGGGACCGACAAGTCCAGGACCGACCAAGAAGCGATCGCAGCATCTACCAAGAAGCCTCTTAAGCAGAAAGTCTACGCGAAGGGCAGTAGAGAGGAATGGAAGGCCAAGATGAGTGAAGTCAGGAAGCAGAATCTGCGTGAGGGTATCACAAGTCTGCGATCTCGACAGCAGAATGAAAGCAGGAGAATGCGAGAGAGATCGTTGGCGAACCAGGCAGCACGTGAGGCGGCGCTCCATCGACCAGAACGCGAAGACGAGCGTCTCACTGCACCATCAACGAACCTCGATCTTGAGGCTCTGTTTGGCAAGCAAGTTCCAGATCCCACACGCGAGCAGCGGATAGCGACGAAGAGGGAGAATGTGGCGCGTCACGAAGAAGCACAACGTGCGGAACGATTGGATGCGATACACACTCTCTACATGAACGCAAGAGATTTCATTGTCACGCCCCAACAGCTCGATAAGGCTGTCGACGAGGCTTTCGGTACAGAGCAGGATCCGGTCGTGTTCGGTGTCAGCCAATACTACAGCAACGACCCTGCTGGACGGTCTATCTGGGCTGAAGGCAGGCCAGAGAGAGTGCAAGATATGCTCAATAGAGCAAACGGACTCAAGCCTAGAACTGCAATGGATAGTGCTGGCGGCTCGGGCGATATCAATAAGGATAGAATCAGGAGAATTGCGGAGATGTTTACAGGTGGTAAGATGGAGAGCGCTGAGAGGAGGTGAGGAAGCAACCAGCTGTATGTATAGCCTTTACACACACTTTTAGTCACCATTCGTGAGAACCGTACTCACTTCCACCGGCACAGCTTTGCATCTGATTGGCGCAAAGCACAAGTGAAATACGGCAGGTGCAATGATTTGCTGCCGCTAATACTTAAGGCTTTCTCTTTCCGCCACCACAATCACAGTGACACCGACTTACAATTTGCTACACCGATGTTGCCTCGCCTCAACACCACTTGAAATCAACATGGCTGAGCAACTGTCCGGTATGACGGACGCCACCTCGAATGTCCAGTTTGGAACACTCAAGGTCCAGGTGGCTAAGCTGATCGCGCAGCATGCTGGCAGCCGCGACACCGAACCGCCTTTCTCAGTTGGTGAGACGATCATTATGGCAGTGGTTGTCGACGGCTCGTCGGAATTCAAGAAAGCAGGCGTCCTCAAAGCCATCGTACGCCACTTTCCATACTGGAACGCAAGGCTTGTCGAGCGATACTTCAACGCCATTGAGCACGAACAATTTCAAGACGCTGAAGACTGGGAGCAAGAGACCACCTGTGTTGTACCCAGCTTCTTCGAGGCTTTCCGTCAATATCAACTCCCTCTGGTTCTCTGTGCATACGATCGATACGACCATTCCACTGAGCTCACATACACGGTGACCGAATCAGCAGCACGGTACTTTCTTCGAGATCGAATTGAATCGAAGCGACGCGGTACCTTTCCGTTCTTGAGACTTCCAGCTGAGCTTCGCAACATCATCTATGAGATGGTTTTGCGCTTCCCAACCCCTGGACTTCACGCCTCCACCCGGGGAAACAGACCGCGGCTTGGATCTGTGCGGCGCATGGATGATGACGACCTTGATTATGGTTCTGCGGAAGAGCTGCTGCTAGAATTTGCTATACCGCAGGATTACACGGACGACAACCTTGAGGTGGACGTTTCCAATACTGATCTGGCTCTACTTCGAGTCTGTAAGCAGATCCACGCTGAAGCCATGTCCATATTCTATGGCCTCAATATCTTCCACGTCAACGGCGGAGGGGATATGTACTATGCTATTTTCAAGCGTCGATCACCACTCGTCATCAGCAGCATCAAGCGGATTGTGTTGCAATTTGGCCTGCCAAGTAGAGTCGCGGAGACTGAGTACGAACACTGGACCATCATCTGCCGAAAGCTGTCATCAATGAAACTGGAATCGCTGGTTCTCGTCTTGTACGACCGCAGCTTTCTACGGATGCCCGGCAAGGCACGTCGGAAATACTTCTCCAGAGCAACCACATTCACCAAGATTGAGCAAATTCCCGGCTTCTTCGACCTCGCGATCACAGCCATGAATACCAAGAAGTTTGTTCTGCACAAGCCTAAGCACTGCCCTGCCATCAAGAAGTTTCTGGACGACGAAATTCTCCGCATTACAGCTGGAAGCGCCGAGGCGGAGGCAAAGCCCAAGAAGTGTGCCAAGAAGCAATACAAGTCCGCGGAGTGGGTAGTGGAGGATGAGGAGCCTAAGAAGAAGAAGAAGCGTGCCAAGTGAACATTCAGAAACTGGATGTATCGGACCAAGGTGATTAGAACGGACGGTGGGCGGAACATCCGAGTCGTTAGATGCTCCGTGCTATGGGTTCGTTTGTACTTAGTCTACTGAGCTCTATCAGCACGACAAGGATTGGGTCTCACAAAAATGATATATGCTAATGCATTGCTTCCAAGACCCGCTCTTGCCCTATTTCTCTGTGCTCCCTGTGCCACATGAGGAAGGCACGGCGCCGGACCTTGCAGGGATCCTGAAACAAGCTTCTTTCGACCTCTTCTTTCACAGCATTAGAACCCATGACGGCAGCTCCTTACCAACACAATCCATTGACATCAACGTCCCTTACAGATCGATCAAGGGACTGCCGCCAATCTGTGTCACGATCCTTTAGCCGCACACATGTTCCCAGCTCATTCGTGACAGTTAGCATTTGATCAGCGGCCAAGACCAAGCCACTCCCGAAGGCTCATCCTCCGAAGCGAGGTACACCTGAGCTGTATCTTCAACATGGGCAGTCGTCTTTTTGTGGAAACGTTGGTGACACCAGCATAAATACTGTCGTCGCGTGGCGGAATGTGAGACAGCGACACGCTCCATGCTGTGACAGCTTGATCTGAACCGACGGAACCCCGGAGGAGCTGAGAAGACAACGAACATGACCGAGGGGACCACCTCAACGGCGAATGGTGATGTTGAGAAGCAAGGTGTTGCACTGGATACGAAAGCAGGGACAGGATCGCATCACCAGTTTCCCAACCCACTCCACGGCCACCACCTGAATGGACATGTTCGAGAGCGACTGCGGCACTTTCTCCATCCCAACGGCAAGCGCGTCCATGTCGCGGCTTCCCCAGAAGACGCTGCCACTCTGCGCCAACGCCTTGCTCAAATTCACAGCGACGACGAATTTGACATCTACATCTCGGGCACACCGGAGCATCTGGAAGCACTTCACACAGCTCAGAATCATCACGAAGACGCACGAGATAAGCTGCGGCGGGAGCACCCGGAGCTCTTCGACCGCTTTGACAAAGTTCACAGTGAGCTAGATTCGCTTGCACTTGAGCTGGACCGCGTCACTGCGCACGGTGTGAGCCTTGACGCCCACTTCAATAGATTCGGGTACAATGCTCATGTGAGGAGCTACGAAGACGATAGTCCCGGCCAGTCTGGAGCAAATACACCAGGATCTTCTCTTTCGGGCAGCACGCAATACGAGCGAGGCTTCGCGAGGCCCTTGAAGTTGTTCAAAGCGCCTACACTTCGACAGTACTTCCACAAAGGCATTCTCTGGCGCGCTTCGGGATCAGAAGAAGTGCAAAGCTTCGAGCTCTTCATAGACCTCCTCTACGTCGGCATCCTGCAAGTTATCGGGGACCATGCATCAGAAACTCCAAACGGTCTCAACCTGCTATACTTCGTCATCACTTTCACCTTAGCCTGGAAGATCTGGAACGACAATACACTCCTCGTGAGCTGGTTCGAGACCGACGATGTCTTGCAGCGTGTTTCGATTCTCTTCCTCATCGCCTGCCTCTTTGGCTACACGACCAACACGACAGAAGCATTTGTGGAAACATACGCAACGTTGATCGGCTTCTACCTCGCTGCACGCTTCTTCATGGCATGCTATCTTTTGATGGTAGCCTACTTCATCAAAATGGTCCGAGCCGTCACCGTCTACCACGTTGTCGTCACTCTCATCGGTGGCGCGCTATGGATAGGCTCGATTCATACAGACTGGCCGCGGCAACTGGCGCTAATCTTCATCGCTCTCTTCGTTGACATCGTCGGACCGATTGGTATCATTCTGTTGGGAATGGCGTCTAACAAAATTGGCGGTGGCATGAAAACCTGGTATGAGAGAGCCTTTGAATTCATCCCTGCCATCAACATCGAGCATCGTGTCGAGCGCACGAACGCTTTTGTGTCGCTTGTGTTCGGCTTTAGTGTGGTCGCCTTGCTTTATCAGAGTGCCCGTGATGGTGTCGGTAAGTAACGCCATCACTCTCACTTATCAAACATTCACTGACTGGAGCCTGTAGATATATACTTCGGCAAAGCCATAATGGGTCTAATTCAGATCTTCTGCTTCAACTGGATATACTTCGAAATCGACTCCTCGAACCTCTTAACGCACGCCATTAGGCGTCACAAGTTCAGCGCCTTGACCTGGACTTTCGCCCACTTGCCCTTCATCCTGTCTTTCGTCCTCGGTGGGGGTGGTCTCGCCAAACTCGTCATCGCCTACGACACAGAACACTCCCATCTGGAATGGCTGGCAGAAAAGTATCGAGCCACAGCCGAAGAACAGCACCTCGATCACATTCCTGATGGACTGAGGTGGTACTACTGCGGTGGCTTCGGAACTGCACTGCTGTGTATGGCTCTCGTATCCATGAGCCATGTCCACCGCGAGCATGAAGGAGTTCGGCTCCTCAAGAAGAAAAGACTGCTAATCAGAATCCTCGTCGCAATCATCTTGGTCTGCCTCCCTCTGACCAAACATCTCAACTCCATCGATCTGGTCGGAATCGTCACAGGCTTGATTGTGTTCCTGTTAGTGACGGAACTGGGCGCCACCAGTGATGCGAAGGCTTCGCTGTTTGGACGGGAGAAGGCTTGCCGGTACACTGGACGATGTTCAAAGGGGCAGCTGCTGGAGATGATGAAGAACGGAAAGGACATCGATCCGGCAGAATTGGCACCGAAGAACAAAGAAAAGTATGAAGGGCAGACTGTGCAGCCTTGAAGATCGCTGATATTATGCATACTAATGCTAACAACTACTGTATGCCACAGACGTTACCGTTGCCTCTCGTACCAGCATCACTCATCAACGCCATCCCTTGACGCTATGCATTCCATCCCAAACCGCCACCGACCAGGCCCCCAACACTAATAGTTCTCAGGCAATCCCAGACTCGCAAAATCCGGAATATCGCTCGAACAATTAAAATCCCTCTGATATGCCACCTTTGGCATCGTCCCCGCCGCCAAACTCGCCTTATAACTCCACTGCGCCGCACTCTCCGTCTCCCACGTCCAATAAAACCAACCCCACCCTTGCTCAAAACTATGCATCTGCGCCTCCGCAAACATCAATAACCACGTCTTATACTCATCGCTCCAGCTCCCAGAGGCGGCATTCGCATTATTGCAGCTGCATTGAGGGTCATTCTTCGTGGGACAGGTAGGGGAGAGAACAGAGCCGTTTGTCCCGCCGCCGGGGCCGGAGGCGTAATTTAGGGTTCCTTCCCAGCGGGATCCGACGCCGACGTTGTTGAGGTATTGGGCGCAGTCTGTATCGGCTTGGGACCATTCGCCGCAGAGGGTGGGGCCGAAGCCGGTGGCTGTGTTTTGGGAGCGGAGGGCTTGTTGAGTCCAGCCGCCGCAGGCGAAGTTGATTTTGTCGTGGTGGTTGAGGACGATTTGGTCGACGTTGAAGATGACGTATTGGTGGACGTCTAGGAGGAGATTTTTCTCGTTCGTGAGTTTTCCTTGCCAGTTGTCGAGGCCCATGAAGCCGTCGCCGAAGACGACGATGCCGGTGAAGTTGTTGGCGCGGACGGCGTCGGTGGCTTTGGAGGTCCAGGCGAGGACAGTGGCTTGGTCGAGTTCGACCATGCGGGGTTCGTTGACGAGACCGTACATTGTTATGATGTTTTTGTAGCGGGGTTGGGTGAAGAAGGTGGAAAGTTGTTTGTGGATATCGATGGTGCGGTCGCCGTTGGTCGTGCCGTCTGTTCCGTTGAGCCAGCCGATTGCGCCTTGGCGGCCAGAGTGGTTCCAGCCATTTTGACTGCCTGGCGCGCCGTGGAGGTCGAGGTTGATGCGAAGGCCGTACTTGCGGGCCCATTCGATACCACGGAGGAGGTAGCGCCAAGAGACTTGCGCGACGTAAGGGTCGCCGTCGTAGATCGTTACGGCCCAGTAGGAGAATGGAATGCGTACATGATCGAAGCCGGCGGCTTGAATGTCGGCGAAGGTAGACTCCTTCACCCAGGAAGAGTAGTGTTGCTCGAGGGTAGACTTTGCGGTTGTGGGACCGAGTTTCTGGGAGAGCGTCCATTCGTCGACAACATTATCGTGGGTGGTGTATGAAGAGAACAGGGAGGGCGTGATGAAGGGTTCGATGCTGAGCCAGCCGCCGACGTTGACGCCGCGAATGGGCATAGTGCCGTACGTGAATTCTTGATTCAGCGGAGGGACTTGATCATTGGCGCGGGTGCTGTCGTCCCAGGTGCTGTTGAGACCCATGACGCTGAGACCACCGACTGTTTCGGCGGTGTATGTCACATTGAAATCGTCGGTGTCGTACCAGGTGAAAGGGTCCAGAATTGTGCCTTGTGCGGCTTTAGGGATATCACTCTCTGACATACCCGCGAGATTGCTATTCGCGGGTTTTGTTGAGTTGCTGCCAGCACCTCCTGCGCTAGACGAGGAGCTGTGGTTCTTTCCCGACACCACCACAGCGACGGGTATGATGATGGCCAATAACACGATCGTAATGCCGACCCCGATGAAGATCTTCTTCCGCCGCTTTCGTTTTCGATCTTGCTCGTCGTAGTCCAGATCACTGCTCCCACCATCTCGTCTGCGCACATCTTCGCGATATTCTTCCTTCTCGCTGTGATATGCCGATGACCCTCGGCCACGCTCCAAGGCCTGCCCACTTGCGACCCGTCTGCCATCTCGAGTCTGTTCCCTCCTCCGCTCATACTTGTAATTGCTTGGACGCTCATACTCCAAGCTCTCTCCCTCCGCCGCCAACGCCGCCCTTTCCTCCTCTCTCCGCCGTCTTTTTCGCTCTCGATGCTCCTGCCGCCGCCTTTCGCGCTCTAACCCCCTTTCCTCGCGTTCCCGCTCGCGATCCGCATCATACTCTACTCTTGTATGATCATCGTCTTCCCGCGGCCGCTGCGGTAATCCATCATAATCATTCCAGCCAAGTTTGCGATTGAGCTTATCAAGTTGTGCTAATTGGCCAGATGATAACGCTGTGGTGTTTGTCCTGCTACTGGTATACTCCGAATCTGGCGCTCTCGACGATCGACGTTCGTGATGGCTCCTCCTCGGTCTGTTCTTCGTCGGACTGCCATAACCCTCTTCCCGATCCCGATCCCGGTCGTATCGTCCGAGAAGCTCGCCGTTGCTGTCTGTTCGCTGGTGTGTTCTTCGTCTTCGTTGCCGGCGCGCAGGGGAGTCGCGTGGCGTATGCGAACTCGGCATCGTGCAGAATGTGGTTGTCCTCTACATCTAGATTGAGCAATGAGGTCACCAGGAATGCTGTGTTCACATCTTAGAGTGTTCGTCAAGCCGGCTGTGTATGGTTCGGTTGTCATGGTGACGGCCGACAGCCGCTTTCAGCGCACAACCTGCCGCGCGGACTTCGACATGTGAAAGCAGTACCAACATGTTCGTTGATCTTCTCCTATCGTGTTCCTACTGAACATTGCGCACGTCACGAAACAAGGTCGTGAAAAGCGATGGAGATATTCAGCGTCTTGCTCATCACGTGCTTTGGCTAATACACGCAGAAAGTCGCGAACGACTCCGAACAGAAAACAACCCTCAGTCATAGGCAGTGGTCGACACGTGATCCTGCTTGAGACATCCATCGCCACGTCCTTTCCACGATGAGACACCTACGAACTGATGCGGGCTGCATTTGCTCTCTGTTCTTACCTCCCCTTCCTGATCAGTTACGCTCGCCTGAATGATCGAATGCTATAGCTTCGTTCCGCACACAAGGATCACAGTCCGCCGCAGCAACCGGTGTCGATCATCGAAAGTTGTGGCTGGATGGTATCGCAAGCATCAGACAAGGCTACGTTCTCGGCCGGAACCATGACTTATAGAGCTACGGTGATGCGACAAGCACCACCAACTTGTTGCGCTAATCTCACACGAGACATGACATGCCCGTTCCCGTCTTACCTTATTACCAGACAGAACCCCATTTCGAAGGCACGCTGACAACAAGCCAGCCAAGATAGTTGACCGGCTATTTACTTGTTTTTCGGCTGCTCTTCGGATCCTTTGCACCATTCTCAAAGTCCTCCCTCGATCTCTTGGACTCAATATGACGCTCCGCCCGGACCTTCTGCTGGTTCAAGTCGGTGTCACTTAATTTGCCGCCGACAGTACTGGGACCCGGGGGCCGCACTCTCTAAGTCGGACTACTCTGTTGAGTAGTACCGGCAATGTTGTGGTTTGATGAGACTTCATCCAGCAGGACATCGGCATCTGTGTCCTTATAGATCGTCATGGAATTCTCCTCTGTCGCCTCTGCTGTCGCTCTTCGCCTCGCGTGCTCTGCGTTGATGGTGTCTGAACACAGCTCGACAGCATTCGAGGGAAATCTAGCTGCGGTCGATGGCCCGATGGAGTCTCCCTCGCCTTGATTGTCCTCCGTTTCCTGATCGGGTTTAACATCACCATTCTTGCCACGCCAGGCTGGCTCTGGCACCTCAGGTCCCACAGGCGGGTCGCCGGTCATGGAAGGCTTTTATTCGTCCTGTTTCTTGATCTTCTCAACAGCGTTGCCGACGAGAAGGGCCACGGAATCCGCGGTCCTGCCCGGCTTGATTGTCATGTACTCGCGTGCCAGACACGCGCGTAGAGCCTTCTCGATCTCCGAGCGCGAGACCTCATCCCACTTCGCTTTCGCGATGCGGTAGGCATGCAGCCTTTCTGGGTATCTTTCGTCACAGCAGACGCACATAAACTGCTCGAACAGGTCGCCCTTGATCCACTCCCACCTAATCACCTCGCGCAGCTCACGTGGCACTTTAATTAGCGAGTGCCGTACGTGATACAGGTGATTCTGATGCGCCTTTTACTTAGCCCAGCAAGGTCTGATGGCGCAGCTGGGTTGACGGCGTAATCCCACATCAGCTGACGGAGGTCCTAATATGTGAAATTATCCTCATCGCGGCCATCATCATGCGCGCTCTCGATGGAGGTCGGCTTCTGCTCGCGTAGTACAATTTCCTTGGGGAAGGGAATCGGCTTGGCGCTTGCCGAAGGAAAGGAGAACGGTAGCTGCTGTTGAGTGTCGGCGAGAGACATGCCGCGTGTCTGGTTTTTGGTCACCACAGCTGGATGGCCCTTTGAGGAGTTGGCCAGTTTGGTGGAACTAACTGTGATGCAGGTGGATGCAAGACCGAGTGATCTTGAACGTGAGGCTTGTGAGTAGGAGTCGGAAGATTTGAAGTTCAAACAGCAAGATTGAAGAACACTCTAGCGGCAAGGCAACTAATGCGTCACAAAGAGCTCATTGAATGTGCAGAGATTTCTGGCCCTTGAGTGAATGAGCTGGAGAGTATCTGCAAAATTCTTGGAATCAGCAAATGAATCTCCGCGCGTCCGGCATTTAAGCTGCCGCTGCTCTTATCATCTTCTCGCTGATGCTCATTTCTGCTACAAGGAGAAGAATCATTACCATGGTATTGTGCGTGCTAAGGCTTCTACAACTACTGCAGGACTGTTCCCTCTCAGGTAGAGTCCGGCACGGTTAGCTGAGGCAAGGATCGATCACCAAATAGGTGGTACACAAGGTCGGACTCATTCGTGTCTTGTCATGGCTGCGCCCAGAATGGCGGTACGAGGGCTGCGATATCGTTGTTTCTTCCTGAGCAGGTGCTTCAGGGAATTGAAATTACAGCCCAGGACAAGTAAGATGCTGGTTTTGCACGTCTATCTCGGTGGTGGTCGTGACACCCATGTGGTTCGGTTCAGATCCAGCCCAGGGAAAGGCCGCAGGGTGAGATCAACCTGTGATTGGCCAGGAGCCGGAGCTTCATCTTAACGACGTGATCGCCGTGGTGAGGGTCCCGATCTGATCGCTGCCGACCACTGAGTGTTCTCGCGATATGGGAGGAAGAGGTGTCGCAGTGTCTTCGGAGAGGATCATTCGGTTTGCCGAGGATGTCGGGATTGCACCTGCGCCGAACACTTGCCGGACTCATCCACATCATCGTCTCCTTCATCTTCCTTTATAATCATCAACATCCCATGTCTCGATCCGATGTACCAGCAGACGCCATACCCACGTGCTCGAAGAAGTGCACGATGATGGTATTTCCCGCCACGGTCCGGCCAACTCTGACTCCTGGATCCGTTGTGCAACGTCACAAACTCCGTCATGTTGAGCAAAGTCGGCGCCAGTGACCTGCAGCTACATGTATCTTCCGCTGGCCACGTCGGCGGTTGCACCATCTGGTCCGTTCGACGTCGTGATCCGCCCACACAGCACATGGCTGGGCGTGATCTTGACATCTGACCATGCGGACGAGAAGGTGTGCTTGTGTTGGGCAGAAGTTCTAGTCTACATCACATTGATAACACTCACGGGAAATGCGAAAAAGAGGTGTGGCGAGATCCCGACCCGGTCCTTCCTGTGCTTCGATATAATCTCTTCCAATGCGAGTTTGGCCAGGATGCCCGGTCCCCACAATGGCGTCTTCCTTGCTCCGCATCACGAACTTCAACTTGCGTGGACGACGCGACATCTCCCTCCATTTCGATCAACCACATACATGGACGGCAGGCATTAGTATCGAGGTCAATGCACCCGAGTATACCACGCTGCTCCTCCTAGCTTAACCAGCGTGCTGTTGTGCTCGACTAGATCCTTCGATGGCCAATACCGCAACTCCTTTGGTGGCGTCTTGTCACGGTCATACATGCAGATCTCTACTGCGCGGACGCGGGGTCATTATATTCGCTAGTGCGAGTTTATTGCTGCTATGGATGTGGTTTGTGTGGGCCGGATGCCGACTACAAGATGTCTTCGCCTTGGCTGGTATAAGCTCTTGGATTTCCTCGACTTGTCCGCCGGGCATCTCCTCTATCATTATGAGACTATGGCTTGCTGCTAAGGTCGCTTGGACTCTCTTGGCCGGATCACGACAGGTAATAGCCAGGAGCACGGCACTGCTGCCTTCATACCCACTTGCTGTGAAGAGTCCATACCTTTCCACCTGGGTGCCCGGTAGCCAGCTCTCCGATATTTCGACAGCCCGACCACAATTCTGGACTGGAGAGCAGTTGACATGGCCAATTGTTGCCCGTGTTGACGGGACTACATATGCTCTCTTTGGATCGACGGATAATCTGCCAAGCAGCATTGAGGCGGCGACCACTGTCGATGTTAGCTACACTGCTACACATACGTACTTCTGCGTTTGTGCCGGAGACGTGGACTTCGTGCTGGATTTCTTCAGTCCGGTGTACCCCAAGACAGAGGACTTTGCGTTGCATTCGCTCCCATACTCGTACTTGACTGTCAACGCTACAAGTACCGAGAACGTGCAGATCCTCAATGCAATCGATCAAACCTGGACAGCACAAGGTGGTGCTGCCAGTATCAACTATACGACCGCCGGCACCACTGGCTTCTTCTGGTATCACAACGACGATGAGATTCCGTTTGTGGAAGACAGCGATAGGGCGACCTGGGGCTCTACTATACTCGCGACTACTGTCACGTCGAATGGCTCTTCCTACGCTCGCGGATCCGCGAGCGACTTGTACTCCGCTTTTGTCACTTGTGGCACATTCAGCAACTATAGTAGCAGCAGCGAAACCGGAGACGATCTCACTGCATTGGTGCATGATCTGGGAGCCATTAATGGTAATAGCGTCACCTTCGCCGTAGGTCTAGACCGTGTACAGGCTGTCAGCTACTTGGGAGTCGCGCAGACTGGCTACTATCGCACTGTGTGGGCGGAAGTTCCAGATGCTGTTGACTTCTTCTTGTGCAACTATGACGATGCATTGGCATACTCGCTTACTCTGGATTCCATCGTCCGCTCGAATACCGAGTCTGTCTCTGATGATTGGGGGAGTCAGTACGCCGAAATCTGTGAAGCGAGCTTCCGGCAGGCTATTGCTCCCATTGAGTTGACAGTAAGCACAGGAAGAAGATTAGAATCATACTGCGACTGACTCTCTTCTCTAGGTGCCTTTGGACGATCTATGCGCAGCGCCTTCAGCATTTCTCAAAGAGATATCTAGCAATGGAAACATGGAGACTGTGGATCTGATCTTCCAATCTTGGCCCATATTCATTCATTTGAACCCGGACTGGATCATTCTTCAGTTCAAGCCAATTTTGGAGTACCTGGCAACTGGCAGGTGGCCCCGGGCATGGGTGATTCACGACCTGGGCCTACATTACCCGAACGCTACAGGTCACGATGACGGTGTGGCAGAGCAGATGCCACTTTTCGAGACGTCCACGCTATTAATCCTTATGTATGCTTACCAGCGGCTTTCAGGCGACACTTCTTACACCGAGACGTACAGCGATCTGCTTGATGGCTGGGCACAGTACCTTGTTGCAAATGGCCTCTACCCGTCGAGTCAGCTCATCAGTGTCGATGCCGTCGCTGCCAGCGCTAATCAAACCGCCCTTGCGATGCAATCTGCGATCGGTCTGAATGCCGCCAGCGAGCTCTTGGGCAACTCGTCATACTCCGACGCTGCCTCCCAATTTGCGAAGGCCATCTACACTGATGGCCTCGGCCTCAACGACAATTGCACACATTTCACCTACAACTACGGCAACAACGACAGCTGGAACGTCATCTTCGCCGCCTTTTCGGACGTCTTCCTCGATCTCTCCACTTTCCCCCAAGAAGCCTGGGATATGCAATCCACGTGGTATCTCTGCCAGGTTCAAGAAGCTGGTCTACCCTGGGCTGGGCCGAAGTCCGACAAAGGCGTAGACTGGGCGCTGACGGACTGGAACATTGAGTTCGCTGCTGTCGGATCGGAGGAGCTGCAGGCGGCAATCGTGAACACTACGTATAGCTTCTTGACAAATGGGCTCAATAACATCCCGTTTGGGACGAAGTATCACACAAGTGGCAGTAATGCTGGTGTGTGGATTGCGAACAAGGCAAGGAGCTCTGTGGGGACGCATTTTGCTATTAGTGCGTTGCAGCAGGGACTTTGGACTGAGGTACAGCCCTGTGGGTTTGATGCGAATACGACTGGAAAGAAGCTGAGGCGGAGGAAGGAGCTGTGATGATGGCGATCATACATTTCTACGGAAATGGCTTGTATTCCTTGGCTGGCTCGAGCGAATCTTGGACTCAATCTTGACCTTTGCCGCATACTCGTCGATTTGAATGGAGTTTCATCATGTAGACAGAAGATCACCTGTTCAGAGCATTGATATTTCTTTGCGTCATGACGGATATCAGCAATGAACAGCGGGATCAGTGAAATACGTTCGCCACACGAGTGTAAAGAACGCGAGCAAGGCCCTGCCGCGCCGGGACTTGCTTAGAATGTCAAGAATTCGTCAGCCATCAATGCTGTGCTCATACTGTGAATGGATCCACGGTCAATGGCCAGCCGATACCCGTTGGCGGCGCCAGTGGTACGACATCAGCATTATATGTGTACGATCAGGACAATTACATAGTCGACCTGATCCAGCGAGCCGTCCCTGGAACTACTTCACAGTACCTGCGCCCACTTTTCGAAATGGTCCAAGCACGAAGTGTCGGTTTCATGCCTCTCCAAGAAACCCGGTCGATCTAATCTGATGCCTTGGACGCAGACGTGATTGGTCCACAGGAAAGTGATAGCGACAACGATAACGACGTGAGAGTGGAGATCGATATGCGAGAAGAGCGGAAGTGATCAAGATGATGGTCTGAAGTGGAAAATGCAGCCCGCAATGCGATGCTGCTACATAATTTCTTGAAGACGAGGCAAGTCTAGCCGTGCGCACGTGAAAGACGAGGCAAGTCTAGCCGTGCGCACGTGATACAGTGTCCGTGCTCACCAACATCGTCTGTTCTTCTTTCCTTCGTCTTGCTCTCCTCCGACCATACGCATGACCCGTATCGCTTGATGACACTGGACAAGACATGTCCAGGATTCAATTCTCGTTACGATTTGGCACGGTTCAGACCCTCTTGAAATCCTCAACAGACGAAATTCTCGCCAGCTCGATTGCACCTCGACGACATGGACCTCACGACTCGACCTTGCGCAACGACAGGCCGACTATTTTGTGGGTACAGCCTTGGCTGATCCTATGCGAACCCCATATGCGCCTCGCGAATGTGCAGCCGAAGCTTGGAAATCTGCTGTAGGATCACCCCGCCTGCGTGAGGGGCATTATTGTGCCGTCGGAAATATCATACCATATGCATCAACAACCGAGTGCGAGTATAGAATGTAGGCATATAGATCAGGTCACCTTCTGGATATCTCCTTGCCGTTTATACATCTTCTCTCTATACATAGCGTACAGAAGCATGGCACCATTCAAGGTCCAGTACCCGAAGAACAGAGAGCTCAACGGAGGAGACCTCGTAGCTCAGTCGCACAAGAACCTTGGTGTGAAAGTGGCCTTTGGTCTCCACGGTGGACATCTTGATGCCTTCTTGCTTGCAGCTCATGAGTGTGGCATCAGGCTAATTGACACTAGACACGAGACAACGGCAGTGCAAGCAGCGGAAGGATACGCCAAGATCTCGGGCAAGACTGGAGTCTGCTTCGTGACAGCGAACAGCGAGTGAGAAGTGAATCAAGACACATTACCGTGCATTTCCGAATGACCTCATCAGCTACTGCAACGGCCTCCCGGGTCTCGCAACAGCCTTCGCCGACCGATCACCCATCTTCTGCGTCACGTCCAGTCCTTCTCTGCAAGATGCCGGAACGAATACGCTTCAAGGTTTCCACGATCAAGTTGTAGTCGCGAAGCCGATCGCAAAGTCCGCTCATCGAGTCACGAATGTGGAGGAGATTCCCAGGATTGTAGCATATGCATGCAGAGCTGCGAATGCGGGCATCAAGGGACCGGTATTGATAGACTTACCCATCGACGTACTGTTCTCCCCGCCTCAATTCGATCGGATCGCATATGGCGCCGTAGACGTGCCCGAAGTAGATCCGCCTGCACCGAATCCCGCGACAGTGGATCGTCTGGTAGAAGCTTGGAGGGTGCGAACAGGCCGGTCATAATCACAGGTACAGGCGCAAGAGGAGCGGACGAGGCTCTGCTCAAGCTGGCGGAAACGACAAATACGCCAATCTTCTACTCGAACAAGTTCAGCACACCAATACCCAACAACCATGAGCTTCGAGGCGGTCCAGCGACAGGCCTCGCAGCAATGGCGGGCAAAGAGCAAGCAGACGTTATTCTCCTTCGCGCAGGTCGGACTGGATTTCTGCTTGGTGGCAAAGGTGGTGCCATAATACCAAAGCTTGGAACACTGGCCCAGGTGGACTCAGATGGCCCCGAGATCGGCAAGACACATCCCATCGGCATTGGCATTATCTCCGACGCCAAAGTGTTCTGCGAGACACTCTTCACAGAAGCCGACAAAGACACCTTTCCCGGCAACAACGAATGGATCGGGAAATGCCGCAGTCTTACCACCTCCTCACCCCCGTATGAACAAGACCCAAAGATCTAACCAGACGGCCACCTCCACCCCTACCATACCATGTCCACCCTGATGAAATCCCTCCCCGTAGACTCCATCATCATGATCGACGGCGGCGAAGCAGGGCAATGGGCCGCCATGACCGCCGAACAAGCCGACGCCAAGCACATACTCACCCCACCCGGCTACCTCGGCTTCTTAGGAAACGGCTGGGGCTACAGTCTAGGAGCCGCAATCGCAGGCCCTTCACGTCTAGTCGTCAACATTCACGGCGATGGCAGCGCAGGTTTTCATATCCAAGAATCCGACATGATGGCGCGATTCGGTCTCAAGATCCTGACGGTCGTGGCGAATAACTATATCTGGGGCATGAGCGTCAATGATCAAGATCTGATTTATGATGGTATCACGGAGGCGAGACCCTGTGTCAAGATGAGTGAGGGGTGTAGATATGAAATGGCTGCGCAGGGGGTTGGGTGTGAGGGGAGGAAGGTTGACAAGTATGAGGAGATCCAGACGGTGGTGGAGGAGATGGTAAAGAAAACGCCGGCGTTGATTAATATGATTGTGAGTGTGAAGCCGACGACGCCGGCTACGTTGAGTATGGTGGGCAAGACGAGTGATCCGAATGTGAGTAGTTTGCGCGAGATTGTGGAGGGGATGTGTTTGCTGACAGTGTTGCAGGTGATAGTGGTGCCTTATCATAAGAATGCACAAACGAACGGGGAGTAGCACGGTACTTCATGGGGGCTGCATTTAGAGCTAGTCTGGAAACGCAAAAGACAAGTCGCATCATGTCGCCAGCTCAGCGTGCTCTCGCAGCGACCTCGTCTATGGGAACCACTCAGCATCCCGGCAAGTCCTGGCATCTTTCTTCTGATCGTAATCAGGGATCAATCTCTCCACAGGCCAATGCCATTTCTTAGCTTGAGTCTCAGCCCTGCGTTTATACTCTTCCTTCCACCCCAAAACCCCCTTGATGGCGAAATGCTTCCCCAATTGCTGCACAAATTTCCACTTCGGATTCTACGCAACCATCAATGTTAGCAAAGATCCTCAGAGTCTGACCCATTCCCATAGAAAACTCACCATCGACTCCAATCTCAGAATCCACCCCTCCTCAAACTTGGTCAACCTCGCATTCTGCAGATGAGTCCACACTGCCTTGCGTCTCATTTCACACCTCATAAGAACAAACAACTGCCGATATTTCACAGTAGCCCACCACTCGAACGCCCACGGACTGCGCTCCTCTACCTCCGCCATGCTTTGTTTGAGGCCGGTCGGCGAGTCTTGATCAGGTCGCCACATCGCATACGTCGTCTCCTCGCGCTTTGTAGCTGCATACCGCCGTGGAAATTGCTCGATCCAAGCGCCGTACCGCGTGAGGTGGCCATTGCTGCCAGGTGCGATTAGAGAGGGGGCCTCGGTTTTGTGCGCTGGGATATTGCAATGAAGCGCTACGGTGAGGTTGCGGCCGCAGTCGAAGCAGGATTGATGCGTTGGGTCGGGACACATGTAGCACCCTTTCTCAGCACACGCATGCTTGCAGCGCGGGTTGAGGTGGCAGAGCGAAAGGGCTAGGTTATGGTGGCTCGTGGCGCTGGCTTGGGCTGGGTCGATTCCGGTAATGTAGACGCGAGTTGCGATATGTTCGTAGTATGTTACTGTGTCGGAGATGAGGGAGCTGCGGAGATTGTCGTAGTGTTTGGTGGCTTTGAGGTAGGAGCCGTGGGACTCGTTAGCGATGAAGCGGGTGGTGAGGCGGAGAGCAAGGGAGCCTGGAACGCGCTGGAGGAGGATGGGGACTTCTTGAGGTGGCGGGGAGGTGGTGAAGACGAGGTCGTATATCATCTCGCGGAGCTCTAGGGGAAGAGAGAGGAAGGATGCCGTGGTTGGTGAGTGAGTGGGTCGGTATCTTGTGATGTGGTTGATAACGGCCGGCGCTGTCGAATGTGGTGGTGTGAAATGTGCTGCCTGAGCTTGAGAATCTTGTGACATGGATGGAAGCGGCCGGTGCCTCATTATGTGATGTTGTAAGCGTTGTAGAAGTCTGCGGTACTGTGAAGTGGTCGAAGTGGTGCTGAGAAGTGTTGGAATTGGAGTGAGTTGAGTTTGGACAGAGAAAGAATATAGCCTGCACTTGGCGAAAAGCTGGTGGCTGGCACAATGGTGCATCACAATAGCACACTCGTAAGGAGCCCAGCCACGACTTTGCAATTGTTGTGTGAGGTGATAATGGGAAGCTCGGACCATATGAATAGCTGAAAATGTGAATGGCTGGGGCTTGGCATGTGTTCCATCATTCGCTTCATGTGTAGAATGTGGCAAGGTTTCAGCGACTTGACTAGAGCGGACAACAGCACGCTCTGACATGGATGGCTTCTATTTGTGGCCGCGGATAAATTACGCCAGCTTTGAAGGGGCGCATTACCAGCGGGAGCACCTCGACTTCCCTGCCCGAAATTCCATAGCCATAAACCACTACTCCAACCCCAACACGACCATAACACAAAACGCATCCCTGACCCTCATCGACCTCGTCCACACCACACTCGAAGCCCAAAGATACCACCCTTGTCCCAACGACTGGGTCCACAACATCATCCACGGCTGCGCTTCCATAACACGCTCACCAACGCTTCCAGAGGTCCACGTCGGATAACCCAGCGCCACAGTGACTGTCTTGAGAATGATGTACAGCGCCAAGAGTGCGCTGATAGTGATGCTAAAGGGGCTGAGAAGAAACTGTCCGGAACGGGGATAGTGGTCTCTGTTGTTCCAAGCCCTGATGAAGCACGATGGCCTTTACTCTCGTCGCGCCTATGAAGAGCAATAGCTGCCTGAATTCTCCTGTGATGACTTGCCAGCTGTGGCGGTGGCTTAGAGCTCTCTTGCTGAAATGCGAGGCTGCGTGATCGACGGAACCCTGTTCCAAGCTCGACTAGAAGCTGTGTCAGCACTACCTACATGCTCACGTCTCTTCTGATATGTCCAGAATCATACCAAGACAATCGCTCATTCCCAATTTCGTCTTCTTCATGAACTCCAGTGCCAGCCAGCCCGTCATTCCCTCGACGTAGCACACCGTTACAAACCGGTACCGGCTTGAGGTCTCCAATCCTGGTCTGACCACATACAAGGCATGTCCGCCGTCCAACACAGCAATCAAGTGGCCCAGCTCCGCAGCGTCTAGGACAAGGCCCAAGTGTCCATTCTTCATAACACTCATCCGTCTATGTCTGCGAATGCTGCTGATCCGCCGGCGGACTCTCTCATGCAGCAATGTGGTGAACTCATCCTTCGTTGCAGCCTGTGAGTCGAAGTAGCTGCAATTGATGGCGTAGGCGAAAGACAGACGCTCTTGCTTTCCTTCTGAAAGGAAATGGTGGGGTTTCATACAGGTGCTGTTGAAAGCGGTACATTGGTACGGGATGACAGCGTCGATGAGGTTGTTCTCCCACTGGCGTCTTACACGCAAAGGATCGATGCGGTCGGAGGAGGCGCTCCTGCCAATTTCATGATCGCTGTTTTAGGACGGTTGCCAAGCTATCGATAATGCAGCCCTGTAAGTGAAGATCGTCGTTGTGAATAGCGGTAGGGTGTTCTTGCCGCGGCGGTGGGAACGAAGCTTACGTTGACGTTCTACTATGACCCAGAGGTTGCATGGCGATCAAAGCGATCCAGTCAGGTGTCTAAGACGGCATTTTCCGGGTCAGTGGCCAGAGCTCCGTATTAGGTCCTGGATGTTAAATAGACCCCACAGCGGGTCCTGCTGAGATCGAATGTTCGAAGCGCAGGTTCCACGAGATTCGTCGGCACAGCTTCGATGTGGTTTGGAGGGATGCGCAACACTTTTGGCGGGATGCGCAACACTTGTGGCTTGATACGTTCAGCCGATCAGCTGCGAAATATGTCGTAGACGTCAGCGTCTGTCTCAGAAGCACATGCTTTGAAGTCAGGCCTTTGGACGTTAAGGCCGTAACTCATGACTCCTCCGAGAACTGGGGTGACCAAGTATTGGGCGACTTCTGCGACACGTCCAAGCTTTTTGTTCACATGCCTCGCTCGCACATCACATCTAAATGCTGCAATGATTGATCTCGGTACACGGTTATGAGACCGAACCTGCAAGACATCTCTTCCATTTGTGAATTATCAACACAAGAGATCATCCCCTCTACTTGATCTTCTTCGCCTTCAACTTGATCGTCTCATCATTAACAAAGATGCCCTTGCCCTTGTACGGCTCCGGCACTCTCCAAGCTCTGATCTCTGCCGCGAACTGCTTCACCACCTCTTTCTCCACTCCCTCCAGCAGTATTCTCGTCGGTTGCGGTGTGCTCGCCTTGACACCTTGTGGTACTAAGAGTTCGATCGGATGCGAATATCCCACCTTCAGCGAGACCAGCTTTTGGCCAGGAAAGTCTTGCTTTAAGGTCTTTGAGCCGATGCTGGCCGTCTCTTTCTCTTCGATGGAGGCACGGTATCCAACACCAACCAATCGAAGAATGGCGGCGTGTCCTTCTGAGACGCCGAGGATGTGGTTTTGAAGATATGCGCGGGTTGTGCCTGTGAAGCGTCAGTGAAATGGCCATGTTCCCCAGGCGCCTGGTTCTACCTACCCCACATAGCCTTCTGCTTCTTGTCTTCTTTATCCCGGATATGCAATTGCCGCGTCCCGTTCTCGTTCACTGTAATCGACATGTATGAAGGTATCGACATGCTCATCTTGCCCAACGGTCCTTCGATATCGACTCTCGTCTCTGTCTGCGCCCTGCCGACGCGCGCAGTGCTCCTCTGGGGTGGAAGTTCTGTGACGGTGAACTTGACTTCTGGCGGGAATGCGAGAGCTTTGTTGCCGATCTTGGACTGGCATTGACTGGAGGTCGAGAACCGCGATGCTTGCTGTTGTTGCGCGAAGGCAGGGACCAGGAACGTCGGGAGTGTCACCTCGCGGCATTGTGATGTGTTGAACGTCTTCGCCAGCGCCCTGGACGAGCGTATACAATGTCGTGAGGCGTCCATCGTACCCGAAGTGAGTGTTGTAGATGGAATCCCCTGTTCGTGATCTCGAAGTTCATTCAATGCGGCGACCAATGCCGAGCTTTCTCCGGCCGTGCTCCTTCCCCGAGACTCGACCTCAGCTCCTTCCTCTTGCTCCTCTGCTCATCAGCGTAAAAGGCGCCACCAACATTGACACCAAAGACGTGCACATGATTGCGCCGCTCCCTACCATCAACGTAAGTGAGTGCAAGCATTCGCCAAACATTCTGCGCCGGATTAGCCACGTGCCAACAACAGCTGCACTCTCAATGCTCCTCTGCCCCAGTCACCTTTTGTCTTTCTTCCGTCCTTCGTTCGCGACTTTATCACCACGTCAACAGACCACCACCACGGGTCTACACACAATCGGAAGGCAGATCACTATCACCTCAGTGCACGCTTCAACAGCGCACACGATATCACCACCGGTCCACCTTCATGACATCGTGACACTTGCACCTCCGGCTCCGACCCATACGACAGCCTAGTACGACCACCACAATGCGCTCTCTCACTGCCGCAGGCCGATTCGTGACAGTAGCGTGTCTCTTGGCAGGCGTCCACCTCACTCAAGGTAAGCGACTACCATCCCCTGTTGCGGCGGCGGCGGGTCAGGTATTCACACTGTATCAGCATGGGGACTCCATGGCTCCGGTCTTCAGCATAGTGTCGAGCATACCATCACGACAGTCCCTGTCCAGGCTTCCGTGGAGCTGAATGTCACTCTCGCGGACTCGCTGGCACAAGTCCGAGACATCCTTGCCAAAATCGAGAAGGAGCCGACCTGCAAGCGAAACGCCGCCAAAGACCTCATCCAGGCTTGCGGCGCATATGACGGTCGAGGTCAGAGAACTTCGACTGACCAAGTCCTCGAGCTCCATCAGAAGCACTTCGCAGTCCGCATGACTGAATGCGAGCTTGGTGATGCGAAGCAGAGTATGCCCAAGTCGTGCATTCCACTTCTCGCTCATCCTCCGACCAAAGAGCCTCAGAACTATATCAACGGATGCCTGAACGACCTCTATCTCCAGGGCTCAAATTCTTGGACGAGCTTCCACGCGGTTAAGAGTAATGCGCACATCATGTGCAGTGCAATGCGGAGCCAGCACGACAAGGATGAGCAAATCCAATTCCTGGAGCTGCTGGTGGAAGCGCATCGGAAATTCAACCATGACATGGAATCTCACGGTGAGCAAGCGAATGAAATGCGTGAGCAGTTCCACGACATAATCCGTAACGTCAAAGACTTCCACGGCCGGATGCACGAGGATAACGAGAGCCTGAAGCAAACTGTCAAAGCATCCTGGGACAAAGTCCAGCAGAACATGACAGCCATGGGGAGCAATATCGAAGGTCTCCTGGCGACTGTGATCAAAACCGCGAAGCACATGAACGAGTATGCGGAAGATACTGAGCTCGCACTGGCCCGCTTCGACACCATGAGAGCCACCAGTGACTCCTGGAGCGAGGAATTCGCCAGATGGCGCGCAGAGGTCGAGGAGGCTCAAGCACAGCGAAAGTATCAGATGCAGCATGAGCTTGATGAGCTCACGACTGTGGTGGGCCAAGTGACTCGTAGTGTCGAGACAGCCAATGACCTGACTAGTACTCTGGCCGCCGAGATCGACACCATCGACTTCAGACTCAACTCGGTCCTAACCAATGTGCAGACGCTAGATGAGGGGAGCGACGTCCTTGTCAACAAGCAGCGCGACACCTTGGAGCGGATGGACGATCTTCAATCAAAATCCGAAGCCACTCTCAAGACAGTGGAGGCAACGCTGGAGAAGATGGGAATCCTGAAAGCCATCGCAGAGAGCATCAATGCAATCTGGAGCAACTTCTGGGCTGTCCTCGCCTCTTTTGGCTTTCTTCTCAAGCCGTACATGCTGCTTGTCCTTCTGGGCGCGTTCCTCGCGCTGTGGCGCTGCGCAATGCCACCCATTGGAGCGCTAATCATGGCCATGTGCGTCACTTGGGGTGAGTCAATTTCTGGTTTTATTCCCAATTTCAGTTGGGACTCGATCAAACCGAAAACGAGATGCAGACCTTCGACATACCGCAGCGAGCTGACATACATATCTAGTCGCGTCCCTCTTCTTGAGGCTCAACCGGTCCACCCAAGTCCTCCTCGACAACATCATCGTCAATTTCCCTCACATCTTCACGACTCAGCCCAAGTCCACCAGTATCGTCGCAGTCTGCGTCCCTTTCCTGGTCGTCGGCTTTGCGCTGGGCGCTACGGCTGGCTGCGCTTACAAGTCCTGGCTGTACAAGAAGCTCCCGAGCAACGAGCGTCCTGCCGTGATGACTTACAAGGTCTGATCGCAACAACAGAGCAGCACTATATACGACTTCGACGAATCACATCACGACACCCATCATCTACCGATCTATCGGACATGGAACAATAGCACACAAACGGCTTATCTGAGTTTTGCTTTTCTGCTTTTCCACACAGCAATGATATCCATTATGCAATCTCTTTTTCTGCAGAGGACGACTCCTCTTTGCGATGGCCCAAGATGCATAAATCATCTATGCGACATAATGCTTCATGGGCATGATGCAAGGAGAAGAAGAGATGGCTGAAACTTAGCTACATCATGAGACGGTATGCGATATGAGATATGGCTCTATGTATGTATCATCAACAAAGCGAGTTTCACGGCCATGAAATGCTCCCAAGCATTGGATCCTCTCATGCTTTTCTTCCCCTCCGACTCTCTGACTGTTCGTGCGGGTTTACTGATCTGGCGTGACGTCTGATGTTTCATTTTCGAAAAGGAAGACTGCTTCGTCGAGTCCAGCTTCATTGCCCTCGATTACCAGTATTGTTTCAACTGCGCCGCGTCAGAGCTCCTGACTTCAGCAGCTTCCATACTGTTCTCGATAGCGGTATTACCGCGTGACCAAGACGGGACAGTCGATAGTCGCTTGATAGCTGGGTCGTAGTGTACCGTCGAATATCAACATTAATAGCATGTGTGGCTACGTAAAGCGGTGCTACTCCTAGTGCCATCATCGACTCACGATGACTGGTACTTCGCGACTCGTGGCCAGGAACTTCACATTCTGTGCTTTTCTCAAAAGTCTTGCAAGCCCTATCGACATGTCCAAACGGGCGTCATCGTTCTCGGGACATTCGTCAAGAGCGTCAATGACGATGAATACCTCCTTGTATGCCTCAAAACAAACGCGTAAAGTATGTTAAAACTCCTCCAGTCCCGACGGGCTTTCGTTAGGCCTTTCGCAGGCCTGTTGAAGCATGGAGAAGGACATACCTTTAGATCCCAACTGCAAGACCAGTGAGCGTACGAGATCGATGTGGCGCTGCTTTTGGCTGGCGGAGAAGGAGAAATAGAAGTAGGCATAGCCCGCACTTGGGTGATGTTTGCAGTGCCGCTTGACATCCTCCACGACTGTTGAGCTGAGGATAGTCTTACCACATCCTGCTTTCCTATACAACCACAATGGGCGGCCTGTCAACTTCCATTTGCGATATTCTTCTGACTGAATGAACCACTCTCCAGTCTTGGGCTCATAGGTCCCTCGAGCGGTCGAGTGATTCGATGCCAGATCTGGTGCTAAAAGCCAGTCAGCGATCTTTCGGTACATGTACGCTCGCGGTGCAGCAAGATGACTTTCGTAATTGATCTCTTTCAGGAGACACTGTCTCGCTCCGTGGACTCTCTCCCCATAATTGACTCCTGGTGAAACCCCGAAGAGGCCGTACAGAGCGCAGTACATGTCTTCTTCACGTGTCGTGCTGCGGCCATGCATCCACGCTAGTCTCGCCTCAACGATCAGACTTAGACTTGCCTGAAAGTCATGCAGGACTCGCTCTGGCACGTTAGTTATTCTCGGAATCTCTTCTTCCAGACTCGGACCAACGTCAGTGCCACGATTGTCACAACTCTCGGTATTGTTGTTCAAAGCAAAGATCAATGAGTCTCTTGCGAGGCACGTGAGTTTGTTGTCTGATCATGCTCTTTATGATTGGCCAAGTCTGACAAACAGGCGGAGGGAACCGGAACGGGGATGTCCCCGCAAGCTTGTGAACGCCTCGGTGACGTGAGAGAGAAAGCGCGTCAAGTCTTGGAAGCTCCGGGTAGGGGAGCACGGGAGGCACGCACGACCAAGCTGGAGCTGTGTATGTAGCCGTGGCAGTGGCAGTGCAGCACGGCAACGAGGTAGGTTCGTTTGGCAGCGAGCAAACATTCACTTTCACCATCATCTTTGACATCTACTGCGACGACTCAGAAAGGCATCGGACAGCTACTCACGAAAATCACCATCCATTGACCGTATCATACGACAAGCCAGCCATAGCAACCATGTCATCCGACTCCCTCGCTGTCTTCCGCAAAGGCTTAGGACCAGACCTCAACGCACTAGCAGAGAAACATATCCAACATGAGTGAGTCCTTCTCAAGACACTTTCTAACCCCCATCCCAAGAAACCCATAGCCCCGGCTGACAATCTTTACCCTCCAGCTTGACACAATCCGACCGCGATGCCCTCCGCTCCGCAGCCAGCACCGTCTCCCTCCACACCGGCATTGGCTCCATCGTAGGCCTTACCCTCGCATCCCTGCTAGCATTCCGTCTTCGCAGTGCCCGGAGACGCATGTTTACAACCTTCCGAGCCGCCGAGAAACCCCAGGCTGTGCGATTCGCAGATGGAAGGGAAGAAACATTGCCGGACTTGACGGCCGTGGTGAAGCCGAGTCGGTTGGGAGACTTTGCGACATACACGCTGCTCGGAGCTGGCGGGATCTTCTTTGGTGGGGAAACGGGGTTGATGACGGGGACATTAAGAGGTGAGTCGACAATGAAAGAATGAAAGAGAATGATGAAGGCCAATCGAGGAACTTGATGAGCGGAAAGAGCAGAGCTGATATATTCTCTCCATAGCACGACAACAGATTGCACAAGATCGGGAAAGTGGACAACGGATACAGAATGCATACAAGAAGTTCCAGGCTGATGCGTTGAGGGAACAGGCAGCCGCCATTGAAGGAAGTATTACGAAGCAGGGAAGCTGGAGTATCTAGAGGAGGGAGCTTACACATACAGTCGAACACTGGAGGATAATGGATGCCAATGTCTGTTCGATGTGGCTGAGCGTCTTGCTCGGTACTTGCCAGCATGGCTCTGTCGGGTACATTGAAATAGACTGGCCTGGGTACGATTTGGGCATGATCAGTTGCCGCGTTCTGCCTTAATTCTTCCAGTATCTGACCAGGGATTGAGCGGCAACCAACTTCGGTCACAGGTTCTGGCCTCGAGGAATCGTTTCAGAACGGTATGTCGTTAGCTCATAGTGCATCATACTGCACAAGACGGGTACCATGTGTGCCAAAGATTTCCCGCAGTGCAGTGCAGCTACGATTTTGCTAACAAGGCACACGGAAGTCGGCAAAAGGTAGACGCGCAATTTCATCATCCGATGTGTCTCGTGAGTGTTTTACTGATATGACAACAATCTAAGCCTGTCACCCGCCGGATCCGTCAGACACAACCAGCCATAGCTGTGATAGCGGGAAGCAGCATGGAGACTCGAAAATCCGGGGGCTACACTTACAACTACGTCAGTAAAAGGTAACATCGCCGTGAGAGACAGATTCCTGCCGCTGCTTTGAACCTTCCCGTCTCGTCCTGTCAAGCGACTGCATACATGTAGCTCACTTCGCGAACACTGACCTTTGCAGGACATCTTTCCGAAACCCTCAAGACGACACTGCACATCTGCGGCTGCAATCACGTACGGCCATGAGCAGCGCTGCGATTGGTTCCCAGCTGCATGCCAAGAACTGTGACGAGGACTCCGACAGCCATGTGAATCCTCCGGAGAGATGTCGGAGCGTCGCAATGCGAACTGAGCCAAGAGCTTTTTCGCATTCAACAGCAACATGCAGCTATATATTCAAGACGCGATCATGGAAGTGAGGGAACAGATCAGCTTCACGTTCGATTCCTTGATCAAACACGTCACAAGGCCTCCAAGACTTCTCGCTGAGCGACGGTAATCTCGGCACTACGCTCCCCGAAGGTGATCAAGAGCGATATAACACACTGATCCCCTGAAACATGCGTTACCAGACCTGGAACAAAAATTCACACTCAACAGCCAGAAACATGCAAACCCAAACTTCCGTGCAACAGGTCTCAGCCTCTGCCGGCCAGAGATCACCCACCGGCCCAGCCTCCACACCGACCAAAACCCTCTCCAACTCCAACTCTTCCAATTCCGACGCCTCGTTCGACGCCTGGCTCAACATACAGAACGGCAACATCGTTCCGAAATCGCAACAGAATCACATAGTCGGCCCGAAACGACAATCCTTATTCGAAGGCAGCGATTCAGACCTTTCAGATGACGAGGAATTGGTCGAGATTATGCCTTGTGGAACGAAGAAATTCCATCCGCAGATGGAAGAAGCTGTGACTTCCTTCATTGAGAAGCAGAAGGCAAAGGGACAGGGTGAGGAGATGTTGAAGGAGGGGCGAGGCCGGTCTTCGCGGAGAAAGAAGGATAGGAGGGAGGGGAGTGGAAGAAGTGGGTCCGCTTACTGACTTGAGACGATCAATACGATAGCAAAGGTGACGACTGGGGTTGTCTGACGATTGCATGTCCGAAAATTCTCAAGGGAAAGATAGCCGAGAAGGATGTTGGGCTTTTGCGGTGTGGATTATGGAGCAAGCTTAGCCCTTGAAGTCATGACACATCCACGTCTGCATGTAGCAGCAAACTAACTCTGACAACAGCATCCATGGTGAAGGTGTTGACTCATGCATCATACTTCAGCAAAGCAATCAACACTCCCAAAATCAACAATTCCTCAAGGCCGCTCCTTCAGCATCGATCACGGACAATCTAGATTTCATCCCAAGCCATATTGTTGCGATTCGAAGAATGGAGACAGGAGTATCCAGCCATCGATATGATTTAATTGTTAAGATGCGGTCTAATTCCATTCTCAGAGATCCCTTCAGTAGTCTTGCGGGACCAGGACAGAGAATGGCCTGCTCCGTCGATGGCATGATGTACTCTTCAAGAGGCCCACGGATCTGAATCGATGGTGATGGGGAGCTTCGGGGTTTATTGGCGGCCTACCAACATGCCAGTCGAGTATCTCTTGCGAGCTTTTCCTCTGATGCCCACGCACACCTTCAGTCACTGTACAGTTGCAAAGGATGGCCGCGAACTCATCCCCGGGTGGACCACGGAAAATCTGCAATACTAGCTGGCCTCGGCTTCAAGCTCACTGACACGAGCGGACTCTAGGTGAGCATATCCGCATTCGACACGGCATCTCCCACCATACCTAGTGAGTTCCACCACAACCCCCATCACCAACTCCTCGGAAGCACATAATTCCTCCACCCCTCCTCCGTATCCGCATCCCTCCACTTCTCAATCCCACCTTTGACACCCTCTTCCTCAATCTCCCACTTGCCACTCTCAACCATGCCTACCCAGTGCCTCAGCACATACTTCAGCTGGACGTCATGCGCACCAATAAACGGGTTATAACCTGACTGATAGAGCTCGGAGCTTCGCGGTGTGTTCAATCTGGGGACTGCGCCTTTCTCAGTCTTGTGTTCGTCAATGAGGGCGTTGTCGGAAGTGCGGGCATAGCCTGCAGAGCCTATGGTGTAGGGGAGGAGAAGTTTGACGCCATCCTGTTTACGAGGTGGTTAGTAAAACACCAGATGGTAAGTGTGTCTCGATCGCTTTACCTCGAATGGTTGGGATCCTGTCGGCTCAGTCTCTGTTAAATATAGTCCTGCAGGTACTTGTGCCACGGCTTCTTGAAAGTGTTGGCGGAAGTTTGGCCGCGGCATCACTTGACCCCATGGAGCCGTGTCGCTGTCCTGGTGGGCGGGTTCCTCGTTCTCGAACAGTAGCACCGGTCTTAATTGATTGTCTACATCATCATCCAGCAGTACATTGGCGAATGGCTGCATCTGAGCGAGACGAAGCCCAGGAGCAACGAATGTAAAACGAGGCCGTCTTGCCAGGCTCAGGAACTGCCATGCGAAGCCTTCCTGCGGAAGCATGGCACCATCTGGAATAACTTCTTCAAAGACTGTGGTCCCATTCAAGTCCTGGCCGCATGGCGGCAAACCTATTTTGGCCTCGATCTGATCCAGGAGGTCGGTCCATGCATTGATAGAGTCTTGAAGATCCCTGTCAGTAAAGCTAGGCATAATCCAAGGCTCAATCCGTTCCTGCCTTCCATCTCCCTCCTCCTCGTACTCTCCCCCGACGGCCCTAACTTTCCCCTCATCCATCATCTGCAACAACGCCTCCAAAATCTCTTCCAGTCGGACCCATTCCTGCCTGCCATTAGTACTGACGTTCCCATCGCCCGTGGACATATGCATCAGCGCCTTGGACTCCTCTTGATCATATACTACTCCCAGAGGGTGACTGCCTAAGAGCTCTGAGTTTGCCATGTATAATGTGACGAAGCGGCGTTTGTTTGAGTCGCCTTCGTCGGGCCCGTACATTGCATTTTGCATTATTAGCAATTCTGGCACTGCAAGGCATCCTAGGTAGCGGTGGAAGTGGTGGTAAGGGGAGGCGAAGGTGTGGCCTTGTTGGGCGAGCCGGAGGAATGAGATGAGGTCTGGGCTAAGTCGAGAGACGATATCATCAGTTTGCACAGCGTAGAGCTGCCACCACGAGGATCGATCGAGGTCGTTGAGATCACGGCCACTGTCCTGCCAGCCGCGGATAACGATTGTGTTGTGTAAGACTGCACATCGCTTGTAGTCTAGGCGGCTGAGGTTGCGGACTGGGTTCTGTGGTGTGATTCGATACTGGCTCATGATTCTCGTGGAAGAAGGAAGAGATCGGGTAGCAACGGTGTTGTCATAACCGTCCGGACTGGATTAACCTTGCCCCGCTAGTTTCCTTCTCCCAAGACTCTCCTCGATCACAATAACAGCATTCCGTTGAGATGAACAATGTCCATACACAAGCACTTGAGCAAAATCTGGAAGACAACAGGATCAATGTTCGTAAGAGCAGATAATGTTGGGTATATCGCACACGCTAAACAAGGTCTATCATGGACCAACCTCCACAGTCGGTCATATAGGGGTCAAAGCACCAGCCGCACTCGTTAGAACGAGCGAGTCACACGCCGTGACATTACTTCCCGGAAAAGCCCACTGCACCTTCCCACTAAGCAGCGCAGTGGGACCACTGTTCAGATCGTTGATCAGGAAAACCTTAGAACCTTGCCAATAGGGCGCAGTGCAAGTAGTTAGCAAGTAGTTATTGTTGGCCGTATCGGCAGCGACGAAGGCCACTTCGCGGGGAATATTCACGGGCATCAGAGTGATGAGCTGGGCCGTGATCGAAGTATGCTCGTTCAGATCTCTTATGCTAATCCACGCGTAGGTCAATCTTGTCGTGCATTCCCCTCCAAAGTCTAGACAGGAAATTAATACACGAGAACGGTCCAAGCCCGAACCACCTCACCGACACCTGCTCGGACATGTAGCAAGCATCGTACCCTCCGGAGCCATGGCTTGACGAGCCATTGGTGGCCGGAGTCACCGTTGCGACGGGGCTCTTGGGAGCCTGCGGACGTAGGTGGTGCGGAAATGGGCTTTCATAGTCGAGCCAGTGCGGAAGGTGGGCTTTCATGGTCCAGCCAGTGCGGAAGTCCAAGCAGATCAATTCAGTAGGCTAAGTTCACCGGTCATGTCCCAGCTAATCGCGCAGATCGGGCCTCTGGAGACGGTGTCCGTCGTGTGGTCAGACCTAGGGTAACGTTGAGAGCGCGGTGGCTTGATCACGCTGACCCATCTGGATCGGAGGCCGTGCTGACTGTTTAAGCCTCAGACAGTAGTATGCAAGAACAGCAGGTGACAGGAGAACGACTGAGCTTTTGAAGACAACGTGCCGACCCAGTCACGTACAGGTTTGCTGAGGCATCAAGGCTAGTCTGATGGGGCGAGCGTCGTGTCGTGTTGCAAATGAAATCAACGATGATGTTTCGCGGACGTTGCAGCACGATAGCAAGGTCGACCTTAGTGCCGGGCCGCAGATGACTTGTGTCGGACTGTGAACTGAACCAGTATGCCAGTAAAAACACATGCCATGTTACCGGGGTTCCTTTGGATGTTGCACAAGGTCGAAAGATCGAGCTAGTGGACTAAGTTTGACATCAGTCCGTCCAGCAATTCAGTCTTGGTATGATGTCAATATGACTTCAGGGACTATCTGGAAATTCTCGGCAGACTTGAGCTCGGAGACTATTCTGCGGTGCCATATCTCAACAGCTAGACTGACTCGCTATGTCTTAATGATTTCGACGAGCAGGATCTTCATCGGGAGAGTACCAGTAAGGACTGTGGCCGGTAGGCGTGGTGCCGTCTGCACAGAAACACTCTACTCATCTCCCTCGATCGGCTCTTCATCGTCATATTCCTCCTCGCCGTCGTCCACGGAAGCCTCTTGATACTGCTGATACTCCGAGACCAGGTCGTTCATGTTCGACTCAGCTTCGGTGAACTCCATCTCATCCATTCCCTCGCCGGTGTACCAGTGGAGGAACGCCTTGCGTCTGAACATGGCGCTGAACTGGGAGCCGATACCTGATTAGAAGAAGGCAGAGTCAGCCATGGTCTTGCAGCTCGAACGTACTTCGAGATTCTGTGGTTCTGAGAAGAGATACTCACGCTTGAAGACTTCCTGGATGGAAGTACTGTTTCCAACGAAGGTAGAAGACATCTTCAATCCCTTCGGTGGGATAGAGCAGAGTGCTGTCTGAACGTTGTTTGGAATCCACTCCACAAAGTACGCCGCGTTCTTGTTTTGAACGGCTCGAATCTGATCTTCAACCTCCTTCATTGATACCTTACCACGGTAAATGGCTGAACAGGTGAGGTAGCGACCACTGCGGAAGTCAGATGCAGCCATCATGTTCTTGGGATCGAAAAGCTGCTGTGTGAGCTCAGGTACAGAGGAAGCTCTGAAAGTCGTAGATCCACGAGCAGTAAGTGGAGCAAAGCCGACCATGAAGAAGTGAAGCCGCGGAAACGGGACCATGTTGACAGCGAGCTTGCGAAGGTCGCTGTTCAGCTGGCCAGGGAAGCGTAGGCAGGTGGTGACTCCAGACATGACCATTGACACCAGGTGGTTGAGATCGCCGTAGCTGGGGTTGGCGACCTTGAGAGTGCGGCTATCTGGAGGAAGATAAGCATTAGCCTTACGATTCACAACAAATCGGAAATGCTGAAGTAACGCACAGATGTCGTACAATGCCTCGTTGTCGATGCAAAAGGTCTCGTCCGAATTTTCCACAAGCTGATGGATCGACAGAGTAGCGTTGTACGGCTCAACGACCGTGTCGGAGACCTAGAGGATGGTTCAGTCGTGAGTCCATGGTCTTGTAAAGGACAGAAATGATACCTTCGGAGAAGGCATGACTGAGAATGTCGCCATCATGCGGTCAGGAAACTCCTCACGAATCTTCGAAATGAGAAGCGTGCCCATGCCAGAGCCAGTTCCACCTAGTTGTCATCAGCCGAGTCACCAGTCGAGAGTGCGTCATCACTCTGAGTGACCTACCACCAAGAGAATGAGTGATTTGAAAGCCCTGAAGGCAGTCACAATTCTCAGCCTCCCGACGAACAACATCAAGCACATTGTCCACCAATTCTGCGCCTTCAGTATAATGACCCTTGGCCCAGTTGTTGCCTGCTCCAGACTGGCCGAAGACATAGTTGTCAGGTCGAAAGAGCGAGCCGAAGCCTTCTCGAAGGGCGTCCATGGTGCCGGGCTCGAGATCGACAAGGACAGCTCGAGGCACGTACTTGTCGGTGTTTGCCTAGAAGGTGCTGTTAGAAGGGCTCCATCGACATCTCCAAGAAGTAAAGTGATGCTGTGCTGCGAGCGTGCCGACATTGCCATAGCACACTGGAAGTGAAGTGAAGTCCGTACCTCGTCGAAGTAAACATTCAACCGCTCGCGCTGGACATCTGCGGTGCCCTCGTATCTGCGAGTCTTCAGCACAAGCTTTCTTCACGAGTCTGATAACACCACATACATCCCAACCGGAGAGAGGCCATGCTCCCCGGAAATCGTCTGCCAGAATGCAGCCCCGACTTGGTTACCCTTACGTCAGTCAGCATTTACAAAAGACCTATAGTGGATTGTACAGTATACGTACACACTGTCCAGTCTGAAGATGAATCTACACAGCGAATTAGCATCGCTCGCTTCGTCATTGACGTGGTAGGCAGGCCTCCCCATTGGCACCGCTTTGCTGGGACGACTTACGATTTCACGCATGTTGGCGAATTTGTATGGACGAGAGCGTGTTCACTGGTCGCGATGGTGTAGAGATTGAGTCGATGAGGTAACAAAGAAAGATAGATAGTTTGATGCGGGCACAGAAAGGTCCTCCCGCTGCCTAGATCCCGTTAGCTCTAGCGTGTAGGGAGCAGCCGTACATTTGCATAATAAGGGTAAGCTCCACCCTACAGATCCTTCTTGTGTAACCAGCAGCGGAACGCGGCGTTATAGTGCTTTGTCTGCTTGAATGTAGGAATGGCAACATTGAGTGGCATCGAATGTGGAACAGAACCTCAATCCTCCTGGCTGGTGCTGGCTGGCGTTGACCGGGATGCGCGCATGAAGACTCGTCTTCCATGCTCACCAACCTCCATAATCTCGCTGATATCTCGGTACAATGTAGAGAAATTCTTGCAGTAGAAGGTCGGCTGTCTTCATCCACGTGTCAATCGCGAAGTTCCGGTGCCCACGTTTCGCTGCTGTCTTTGGGACGCCTCAGGATACTCTTCCCTAGCAAACTCGATCTCGCAGATCTTCCATGCGCGATTAGTTAATGACTCGACGCTCAGCCTCTATCTCCTCCGACGGTAAGCAGCGTAGACATCCGCGACCAGGCCCGACTTGTTTCCTTGCTTCAACTCCTTCAACTCAATAGCTTTGATGGCTTTCTCCCTCAACTCGTTCCTATCCACACTGATGACTCCAAGCTGCTGCTCCTCCCTGAAACTCTGCTGCCGCCTTGACACAACACGCTCGACGACATCTGCCTCTGCGGAACCAGCCACTACACCATACTCTACATTCGCACCAGCCGGTAGTCTCTGCAAGATCAAGGCAATCAGAATGCCCAATGCGTCCCGTGAGTTTTTGCTTGGCGTGTCGTCTTCGGTCCCGGTCCTGATGACCATGGCGATTCGTGCTTCCTTCAGCCGTACCAGTGCTCCTAGTGTGTCCAGGTCGAGCTCTGTCAAATGGGCGCAAAAGAGGGCGGTGCAGTCGAAGATGAAACAGACGTGCTCGAATTGTTCCAGTATAGACTGTGGAAGACGAGGTTCGGCGATAGCTGGTGCACCCACAGCTTGACCGTCGACCACGATGAAAACGCTGTTCTCGCCATAGAGGGACTTCGGAGCTTTGTTGTGGATTTGGCGGCAGGTTGCGAGTAGCTTAGGAGATACAGTGGGTTTGACAGCGCGGCGGGAGGTAGCAGAAGTCGTGAGGTGAAGTGTGTGTGTCGGGCAAGAGCGTATTCATAGATTTGAAATCGGAGCTCTGCGGGCGAATCGAGTAGACGACAGGTCTTCTTCATGGCTGCGGCGTTCATCTTGTCGGCGTTGTCCGAGTCGTCGGTGGCGTTTTCTTGACTTAGGTTCCCTATGGCGTCCATCCAGATTAGAGAGGTGTCTGCGAATCTGCAAATGCAAGTCGAGAAGTTGAGTCCAACGCGTGTAGCTCAGTAGCTGTAGCAACGTGATCGACAAGCCGAAGCTCCGAGCTGTAAACAATCCTGCGAAAGGATCAGAAACCCTGCTGCCCCAAAGACATGCTCGCATCTCGTTCACGTATGTGCCACGAGCGCGAGGTCGGTACAATCTCTTCCTCAGTCTATTTCCGGCCGAGGTTGCTGTACAGCGTGTGCTGCTTGATGAACACGCTCACAATAGCAGTGACGACCGCAAAGCCAAGCACAACGACCCAAACTCCTCGAAGAGCCTCGACATACGAGTCAATGACACCGTCTCGCCATGATTTGGGTAAATCTCGTATGCTGCTTGCGTCGTCTCGAATGTGCCTGATTCGGTCTTCGGCATCAGGTCGATCGCCGAAGCGCTCCCAAAGCAGCGACTTCAGCAGATTCTGAAAGACTGCGCTTGCAATTGTGATGCCGATCGATGATCCGGTCGACCTGAAGGCATAGCTCGCACTGGTGATCACAGCCTGGTACTTGTGATCGACAGCCGAGATTAAGGCGATGAGCGTAATGGTAAGCATAGAGCCATAGGCCAGACCACTCATAGCGAGAAAGATAAAGGGTGGTATAGTCGGCATGTTTCGGTTGAAGGAGGCCAGTATGAGGGAGCCTGCGGCTATGTTGAGCAGCTGAACCAAGACATTCAGCCACCAGTATTTTCCGATCCAGCGCATGATGATGCCAGATCCAAGAGAGCCACAAGCCATCCCGATTGCTTGTGGGATGAAGAGCGTCCCTGCTTGCGTTGCCGATACGTCGCGTACCACCTGGAAGAAGATCGGGCCGTAGTACAACAAGCCAAAGACCGACTATGTCGAAATCAGTATTTCGATTCCTTCCAAAAGTTTGACTGAGGACTCACCATCGTCATGAACCAGTTCGTCAAACACGCTGCCAGCACGCTACGGTTTGTCAGTAGCCTGATGGGGATGATGGGCTCATGTGCGCCACGGTCCTCGACGAAGACGAACGCGAGGAGGAACACTAGACTCAGAGGCAGAGACACGTAGACCAGTGGGTGATTCCAAGGCACAGTGTTGCCACCACTGTTTAATCCCAAGAGAAGTAGGACTAAAGCACCAACCAGTGTGAATGCGCCAAGAAAGTCTACTCTCTTGATCTTAGCTGTATCAGTCTCCTTGATAGGCACCTTGAGCACACGTTAGCTTCGTTTCTTGTCATCGCGTTGAAACCACGAATAATGCTAACCTTGATCGAAAACACACCTACTATACCTCCCAACACGATGAAAGGTATCTGTATGAAGAAGGCGTACCTCCAGTCGAGGGTGTCGTTGATGACTATCGCCGTCAGCATAAGCTTCAGCTCTACACGTAGTGAACTCACAGCCTCCATAGACTCCACCAAGGCCCATACCAGCACCGAAGACGATGTTTCCGATGCCCTGCCACACACCTCTCCGACGGAGGGGTATCAGGTCAGAAGCAACGAACACAGAGACAGTGTTGATACAGCCGCCACCCATGCCGGCGATAATTCGTCCAGCGATCATCATCTTGTCGTTTTGTGCAAGCCCACATATCAAGGTGCCGGCGGAGAAGAATGTCACAGCAAAGATGAGACCTGCTCGGCGTCCATAAATGTCTGTCAATTTGCCGGAAAGGGGTTGACAAGCTGCATTCGCCACGAGATAGCCAGACGCAATCCACGAAAATGAGGTGCCGGAGTTGAAGGATGAACTGATCGGACCAGACAACGTCGCCACCACGGACGTATCGAGTGCAGCGAAGAAGCTCGTCAGCCATAGAGAGCCCATCGTGAGCAGCAGCTTCCTTGTGCTTGGCTCCTCAGCAATCGGCACTGTTCCCGCATCGTGTTCTCGTTGCTCTTGCTCCGCCTGAGCCTCGAGGTTGTCATGTTCTTGGCCGCTACTGAGCAGCGGCGACCGCTCATCTATGGGATCTGGATCCAATGTCTTGAGACTATTCCTTTTCTTGGGCGACATTGCTGTTCTGGTGATGAGGATGTTGGAAGCGAAAGATGCTCTCTGCGCGTACGCAGATCTAGGCTGCAGGGATCACCGCTGGCCGAGATTAGCCGAGCGGCAAGTTCAGCCGAGATGTCCTGCCCAGCGCGTGCTCTCAAGATCTCCTGTCATCAACATACAAATTCAACATAGACACGTGATGAAAGATGTCGGCGAACGACTGCAGGACAAGCAGCAGTCACTGTACTCACTGCTGGCCAGATTGGATTAACGGGACTCATTTAGCAAACAGGATTCTCTAGCAGTAGCGGGCAATGATCTGAACACATCGATGTCATGGTCCTGTCCTTCTGCAGATGATCGCCAATGTAGTATGCTGGTTCCCGTACGCAACATCGCTACGCCTTTGGATCGCATTGGGCCGTCGAGGAGAGGACTTGCACTGCGCATACGGACAGCAGGACATCGCTCAGCTTGAAGCGTTCTATCTATGCTAATGCACACTCGCCAGCACGTTACACTTTCGCTAAAATTGCAGCAATTCGCTCTCTACGCTGATCAACGCGGCAAGGAGAGTGCAGCAACACTCACTTAATTGGCAGAGATCAGACCTCAAAGATATCCCGGCGAAATGGAATGGATCTGGACCATCGAAAGAGACCGTCGTGGGAATGTCGTCTGTTCCCAGATGGACTGGCATTCCTGTCAGACGGCTGGCATTCAGATCAACCCATACCACCATTCACTCGAGGAGACCATTCAACCCAAGCGTTGACAGGCCACCGCGTAATTTAAGCATCTGCTGCAGGCCTTTCATATGCGCTGCAAACACAGCCGAGTCTCCAATGATCGACTCGTAAGCAGCCATAGCATGGTATCCGTCGCCGGTTCCCGAAAGTCTGTCAATGATTTGCTGATCTCTTTCAACGCTCGTGCCTTCAATGCAAGCAGATCAATGAGCTTCGCTTTCGAAGGGTTCACGACGCAGTAATGGGATGCGCCCATCAACAGTACGGTGTACATAGCGGCAGCTTCTGCCATGCACATTGGGAATAATAATCTTCGAAGCAGGCCTTTCTCGTTGGATCCATCAAGATCTGGGATGTCCACGCGATGTCTTGGATATCTGGACTAGGTCAGCATGAATCTCGGACTCGTGAAGCGTCACACACAGTGTGCAAATATGGGTGCTATCTCCGGCTTATAGTCAACACCGAATGTCCAGTATGGACTCTCTGCGCCAGCATCGACTATTCGAGGATAGTGGGCACGCACTCTGTCGAGCCATCTCGGGAGTCTGACGGAGAGCCTCCCTGGTGGGATGCAGCTGTGCCGTTTTTCGAAGGCCGTCTTAGTCTTCTTCGCAATGCTATCGATTCCGGTGGTGTGAATGGGTTAACGGTCCAGCTTTGCAGGTCGACTCCAGCGAGATTGCTGGACTTGGCGTGCTGCACACGAGTAACATGAGCCCTTACGACTCTCTTCGCACTCCCTCTCCCCCTTGCGGCCTCGATCTTGGATGTTGGCACAAAGACGAATGACTCGAGAAGTTTCTGGGCGGACACCACCGACGTTGCCTTCTCTGCTCATGTTGAAACATTCCTTGCAGTGGCCCGCAATCCGGCCGACACAATACTGGTTTTCCCGGTCAAGCTTGATATCTGGTAATATGATAAGACGCTGGCCAGCTGGACCATATGGAGTGGTAAGTACCAAAGAATGGGGATACGACGAAGCTGACACGAAGAGCGATTTCAATGTTAGAGCCAGTGACTCATCGCGTGGCGCTGAACTCCCAGCGAGTCTGCACACAACTCCAATATGTTTCGTCTTACGCCCGAAACACCGTCCCAGGAACAGGATACCATCAATCAGCACCTGGGTCGTTGAGGAAGGGATGAAAGACCTTTCCCATGGGTGGCATGATCAGCAGCAGCATGCACTTTTTCGTTCTGGGTCCATCAGTATTCGAAAAGTGGATGCACCTTCGATCGCAGCGAAAAAACTGACGACCAAGCGATAGCGGCATTACATAGCCACGTACATTGCTGGCCGCCTCTACTCTACAACCTGACACTGACTGCAGACTACACAATTGCGTGCTGTGCTTCGCATCAACAGCTTGTGCCCTCGAACAGGAAATGAGGTAATGGCTACGAAAAGCAAGAGCTCGCTTTTCCGGATGTGTGATGCCCTGATGAGGGTGGGTACATGACGTCTCTCCTAGCCATACGCATCTCTGGAACAGCAGTTCCTCAAAGTGGTACCAGACCATCTGTAAAGTCTGCGACTAGATGGTCATTCTCGAGATGATATCAATGGACGTCGGAGGCAATTAAGACAGCATATCGATGCATTACATGATACGCTATAAATCTCAGTACACGGCTTGACAGAAACTTCTGGCCTGTGAGATCTCTACAAACAATCGAGCGGACTTGATCGAACATATCAAGCATAGTTGCCTGACCCGGCCTCCTGGCACCACATTACTGAAGCATGGCTTTTATTCCGATCATGGCATCGCTTGCAGGAAAATTGGCGTTGATCGTAGAGGCCTCACAGAATCCAGGCTGTGAGATCGCACGAGCTCTTGCAACGGAAGGGGCTAATCTCGCCTTGCAATGCAGCAACGCGGCTATGAGACCGACTGTCGATAATACGCACCAGGAGTTGAGAGTCTCATACCCTGACTTGGCCATTAGCACTCACCAGGGAGACCTCTCCACATCAGAAAACATTGAAACGCTCTTCACAAGCGTCCTCGGACACTGTCAGGCGATCGACCTCGTCGTGAAGCAGGACGGAGCCATGGCTGGAATTGCTGCCGGAGACATCTTAGAGGACGACAGCCATAAGGCGTTAGCGTATGCAGTCTTCGTCGATAGTCAGCGAGGGGTATGGACGGAGCGGTGCAATGAGGCCATGGGAAGAGCTCGAGTCTCAGAGCCGGGCTGGGCTGCACGAGAAGCCTCCAGCTTGGGATAGCAAGCAGTGCATCACGACGAATTTGATGGGATGGCCATCAGAGGATGTACTGAAGCAAACATCAGCTACAAGACTGCAGCCACATATGATCACTCTCTCGCCACTACTCGCCTCACCGTATCCATCACCACACCAACCACCATTCAGAGAACAATGAACAGTGCCTACAGCCCCGAAATCAAATCAAACCTTACCCAAGCCTACACCCAAGGCAACCTCGAACGGAACAAAATCTGGACAACCTTCCCACTTTCTCGGAATCCCACCACTAGACCACCTAGCCTTCCTACCCATCAATGCAAACGAGGCAATCCGGCTCTGTGATGACCCTCAAGGCAACGCGAGGTGGACGAGTGTGCAAGCGATGTATGCGAACTTCTTCAGGTTTCAGGCGCCAGTGCAGCCGGCTAGTAGGACTTGGCAGGAGAGTAAGGAGGAGGGGGCGAGGAAGCAGAGGACGGAGACTAGACTGGCTGAGAAGAGGGCGAGGGTGAAGGAGGAGGTAGTGCGACGGTGGGAAGGACGAGTGGAAGTCCTGAGGTGGCGGAGAGTTTTGGTCATGGGGAGGAGAGCGTGATGGAGGGGAAAAGGAGCGCTGGGAGTGGGGGCGAGCAGACGATTTGATGGGTTTCAGTGAGATAACTCTTGTGAACGTTGTGCTTACCATACGGCCCATGTCACTTCAAGTCTCGGAGATCCTGTTGGGTCGGACCCGCAGATAAAGAACTGCCGCCTTGCACATGAGACAGTGACATATCTGCGTAGGGAGTGCGATGCCTATATCAGCTCACAACTGCATCGTAGAGTCCGGGCCGAAGAAGCGGGCTGAGATCTCTAATGCAGGCTGCCGGCAGGTGGACTAATCGGGTACCGTAACGCAGCAGGCTGGACATGAGGGAGTGCCGTTCTCGTGCGTATGCAGGCAGTGTGTTGTCTGGCAAAATCTGTGCGGCAGGTGACCTGACCGCCTAAAGCTAATTTTCATATAAGTCAAGCTGATATCCGCCGGCAAAACACCGAGCTAAGATCATTATCGTAAGGCTCCTATACTCAAGGCAGCTTACTTCGGTGTGCCTGAGGACAACGACTAGACTAGCTCCCTAACCCCCTGAGGAAGGCTCAAAAATGAGAGGGTACAAGGTCTTGCAATTCAATTTGTAGCCTCGAAATCTAGACTCATTTTGAGTACTCCAGACTTAAGAACAAGTGCTTCAAGTTGATGGGTTTGGGTGCGACGCTTACCAGCCGCACGGAATCCTTTGACTGCCGCATAGGTTTTGCCGTGTTGTCTCCGGAGGCGTGTGGGAAGGTCGCAATCCGGTGCTATACGGCGTCACTTGACATCTTACAGCGATGATCACGATTGGAGGCTTGTTGGCCTGGAAAGTGTTCGTGTGTTGTCAAGCCGAATGGATCGGTCTGTCCTCGGGTCTCCCCGTACCATTGGGATGTGACATGATCGGCAAGGACAGAACTCGTCGCGTGCATGACGATGACGCACTGGTAGAGATATCGTTAGCTGTATCAGGACGCAGTTGACGATGGAGAACAACGTGGCCGATCCTGCCAACACGTGGATCGATCGGCAAGCATCTCGCGTTGAGCTGTGATTCGTCAGTGGTAGCTTTCACTTTTGGCTGGCCCGCGTCCGGCAGAAGTGGATCCCTGTGACCACATGGCTGGCAAGCAAGCACAAGCCACTGGATTCACCCGCGTTGGACGGTGACACCAGCAAGAAAGGGACTGAGACACAAAACAACCAACACGAATCGACCACTCCGCTCGGTGCAGATCGAAATGACGATCGCAACTCTTGCTGAATTTGATCGTTACGAGCGAAGCCTCTTGTCAGCTCTTCCGCCGAACTCAAAAACATAGTTCCCTCGAAGCTTTTGAGTAGCCGACTCTGCGGTCTAGTAAGACACCTCTTCCCTGGCATCTTCACCAAACTATCAAGGACCTTTCCACATCGATATCTTCCGCTTGCACGCTCACTCTGATCGCTCCACCACTAAGACCCGCGAGACCACGACCGTCGCGTCCTGCCTCTGACTGTGTGGTGTGAGAGTGCGATAGTGTAACCAACGAATCCGCCTTTGTGCCTCGTTTCAGAAAGGCTGTCTCACTCGCCTCGCCGGAGGGATTCCACCAAGTGCTATACCTGCGACCTCCCTCTGCTCTCGCCATTATCTTGTCCGGCTGAGCCTTCCTGTCCTCGACCACGCCTCCTTTGTGCAGCGCAGCAACGTGAGGTACGTTCTCGTCCACGCTGCAGCCTTCGGCTTTGTGGGAGAGTGGAAGCACGTGGACGTTTTCGGCACGGTAGCAAAGCTTAACTCGCATTGCAGGCACGTGGCTGCAGGAAACAACAACAGGGACACGACTCTCTTCACACCTTCAAGTTCGACATCATGGTACGTTGTCGCATCTCCTAGCCAACAGTACCAGTGACATTACTGTCCACCCTACCTACCTCACATGCTCACACAATGCCCGCCCAGACACGCAACGACGCCCGCTTCAGCACCTACTCCGGCGCTCCATCCCTCCAGCCCTCCCTCGCCCCGACCCTCGACACAACCTCCAACCGCAGCTCCACCAACCAATACCCCAACTCGCGCTTGAGCGAACAGATCATCCTGACGCCGCAAACAATCCCTGAGAACAGCGGGCGCACTGTCTACAGTAACCATGCGGCCGCGAGCAGCTCGTTGACGCTCTCATCTACCGACCCTAAGACGGCGGAGATCAAGTGTTTTGCGAATGTGCTGGATCGTATGAGTGATGAGCGCGCGGATAAGCAGCGGTTCGTGATGAATGCGAATAAGACGGAGGAGCATAGCAAGATTGCGCTGGGGGCGAAGGTGGAGAGAGCGTTGAGCAGGAGGATGGTGGGGCAGGACGCGGTGTTTAGGACGAAGATTAAGAGTCCGATTGATGAGAAGAGGTGTGTTTGATTGAAATCATCCGCAGTGCCTGTTCCCTAACGAAAATGTAGAGCACTGGAAGTCGAAGCAAACTAAACCTGACCAACAACACAATCACCTTCGACAACAGCTAAGCACGTACCCGGAGTCAACAGTCCAAGAAACACGCACGAACCACAATCTCTCCACGCCTCACAGCGGCGGGCTATACGCATACCACTACCTGACTAAAGCTTGGCGAGGCGTTCACGGATGGGGCGGACAAGCGTTGTTTCTTCTATGGTGGACGTTTTTCGGCGGCATTATATCACCATGGGATCTTGTCTCTTCTTTTGACTCGGCTTGGCTTGGTTTACTACTGATGCGTCACCACAACAACTTTGTATGTTTAGACTAAAAGCAGATATACCTTATCCTACCGCGCGGGGGAACAGAACGAAGTAATGAATCAATAGACTTGGATATGGTTCTCATTCACGCATCAAGGATGCTCGTGGCCATGGAAAAGTGGGCTTTGCAGCATCGTCCCTTTCACCATTACAACGTTTCGACTACATGTATGTGAAGTGATAGCCGAGTCCCTCTGCGGGGTGAGGCAGGCTGATCAACATGCCTAGGTACAAGTTCGCTGCATCGAGCCAATACACTTTGCCAACCACCATCATCCATAAAAGTGATCGAATCGGTTGACCGGCGCTGGATGTCAGGTTCATCTTTGCAATGGGCCCCGAAAATGGTATAGCACTTTTGTGCACGCTCTACCCAGCCTCGGCCGAGAAGCGAGAGAAGGTACGCTCAACTCAATCCTCATAGATGGAACGTTCCTTCAAACCCACCACATCTAACATCATCCCCCAGATCCTCACCCTCCTCCGCCACAGCGCCCGAGACTACTACATCCTTCCCTCCGCTCTCTGCACAACATGGTGTTACTTCACTCCCATCAATCCTTCACCCCATGCTCCGCCCATCATTGGAGGCTTGGAGATGTACACCGATAAGGTATGCTATGCTTCGAAGTGCTGTAAGACTACTAGTGGACTGATGCTGGGTAGAAAGCATTGCAACGCCAAGTGGACGATAAGGAATTCTTCCAACGCTACCACAACAAGGTGAAAGAAGAAGGCCTCTATGCTAGAGAGGAAGTGTTGCAGGGATGGTACTTTCATTCTGGATTCATGACTCGTCAAGCATCAGATGCCTCGCGCGGCAAGACGATTGTTAGTATTACAAAATTCTCAGGTCAAAGGGATAAGATCCTAGATGCGATAGGGTACGTCCACTACCCTCACGTCTGTCGGCTTTGGATTGACGAGACGTAGGAAATTCATCCCCTTCGTCAAGAACGAAGAATCAGGAGTACTGACGTATGCGGTTTTTGCAAGGCCGAAGGCGGAGAGGGAGGTGCTGGTCTTCGCGAGGTATGCGGATGGGAAGACGTTGGGGAGACATGGGGAGGCGGAGGAACATGCGGTGGCAGTGGAGGAGATTAGGAAGTATCTGGACGAGGGTTGTGAGGTTGAGAAGGCTACTACGCTCTGGCGGGAGGTGGAGGATAGTTTCCTGGGGGACGTTGTTGATGGTGGTGGTGGTGGAGCGAAGGGAAAGGAGGTTAGGAAGCTATAATCTGCCTTGACTATAGCGACACTTTTGCCACCACCATTGCGATCTATGCTATGGCTTCCAGATCCAAAGAGTTCTTCGAGGGAGGGAACATGGTATTTCCAGCTTCACTCGTCACAGTGACGAGCTTCCGATCGAAGCGAGAGCTTCATCGCCGACAACTACGTCCCATGACAGGTAGCTTCAACATCCACAGCTTAATGTATGGATTTGAACCAGATGACTTCCCTATGCTAACCACTTCCACTCGAGCCCCACTGCACGATCTTGCTTTCCTGCAGCACCCACCCGACGTCATGCTCCACCAGAAAAATTGAGTTTCAACATCGACGCCCTTGAACCATGTTATGATTGTATGTAAATTTCCTCAATTTTCTTGGTTCTGTAATTCTTCGTACATCGTAGGAAGAAGCTCCTGTTTGCTTCATGTTACACCAGATTTCGATCTGATCTCGCTCGTTCCTGCCCACAAGCCAGGTTCTCCACGATTTCAACCACGCGGCCGTCGGACCCCGCACCAGCAGGACGACAGCCAAGATGGGCTTCATGGATTTCTTCGATAAGAAGGCGCAAGTAAGCATTCGACCGTTCTCCTCATCACAGTACCAGGGACAAACGTCGCCTTGATCGTGATAAGCACGGGAACCATGCACATGTACTCTGCAATGCATTGCCTCTTCCAGCAGAACTTGATTTCCAAACATCCTCCTCCAATCCGTGCCTAGCTTACAATGCCTCTTCTCACGATAGGTCGTCGCCTTCTCCTCCTCCGCCATCGCCCTGTATGGCTACGACCAGGGCATGATGTCCCTCATAAACACCAACAAATCCTACCTCCGCACCATCGGCATCGCGGAAGAAGATCCCCAGGTCGGAGTCATAGTCGCAGTATACTACTTGGGCTGCTCAGTAGGAGCGGTGATATTCTCCTGGCTAGCAGATAACTATGGTCGAAAGAAAGCCCTCTTTGGATGTCTGGCAATGGCGAGTATCGGAAATCTGATAATGTTCATCGCCGGGCTCGGTGGAATGAGTACGAGTATGAGCCTGGCCGTCATGTATGCTGGAAGAGTTGTGATGGGCCTAGGCGTAGGTGGCGTCGACAGTGTCGTGCCAGTCTACTCCAGCGAACTATCGAGCGACGACGCCCGCGGCAAAGCGCTAGCCCAAGAATTCCAAGCCAACATCTTTGGTCTTAACATCGCCTTCGGCATCAACCTCGCCATCACTGTAGCGTTGGGGAAGCAAAACCAATGGGCCTGGAGAATCCCGATCATTGCAATGCAGGTCTTCCCGGTGGTATTGATGATATTCATCGGGCAGCTACCGGAGAGTCCGAGGTGGTGTGTATTTCATGAACGGCAGGAGGATGCGAAGAAGGCTTTGGAGCAGTTCATGGGGGAGGAGGAGGCGGAGAAGCAGAGGGATGAACTCGTCAAGAGTCATGAGGAGGAGAGTGATAAGGCGATTGGGTATAGGGATATGTTTACGCCGGGGCATGAGCAGTTCCATCCGACGATCTTGACGATTATGGGGCAGGTCAATCAGGCGTTGACGGGGTATGGAGGTAAGTTTTGCTTCGTGGAAGCTCTGCTAGATCACGATACTGACTTCTTCACAGCTGTATCTGTCTACGGACCCCAAATCTTCGAACTCCTAGGCTACGGAACCCGCACCTCCGAATACCTCACTCAAGGAAACTACATCTCCTATCTGGCCCTCATGACCTTTGCCTGGCTCCTCATCGACGCCGTCGGCCGACGTAGCGTGCTCCTAACAGGTTCCGGCACATTGACACTCAGTTTCTTCCTCCTCGCCCTCTTCGGCGGCCTGGCCTACAACAGCTCAGAGCTCCACATCCACGTCGAAGCCGTCGCCATCCCAGGCATCATCATCCTGTACATCGCCACAGGCGCTTTCGGAATCGGCTGGCTCGTCCCTCCATGGTTGATTCCCACAGAGATCTACCCAATCTCCGCCAGAGCACAAGGCACTGCAGTCTCCGTAATCATCTGGGGCTTCGCAAACTTCGCCATCACGCTTCTTACTCCCATCATGTTCAACAACCTGAAGTACTGGATCTTCCTCGTATTTGGCTTGACTAACCTATTCGCGGGAGCGTGGACTTACCTTTATTGCCCTGAGACAGGCGGTAGGACTTTTGAGGAGAACCAGGAGTTCTTTGAGGAGGCGAAGAAGGAGGGGTCGTGGAGGGTTTCGAAGGTTAGGGATGGGGAGTTTAGATTCTTGCCGTATCCAAAGCCCGAGGGGAAGGATGATGGTGAAAGTCAGCCTTTGTTGAGGAGAATTAGGGATCAGGTTGAGGCATAGAGGTATGATTTCGGCATGATCTCGACGATGCATCTTTGGCTTCGGATGTGCATACAAGCGTTATGTATATCAGCATGAGCATTCGACACGCTTCGAGCCATGGTTGAGTTCTTCTGCAGCGCCATGTTCGTCGCTTACTACAGCCCTCCTCATTCCGCTGGAGTCATCCCCATAGCACGACGCGCTCCACCCACCTTTTCTCCATGCATCCCACCTCACGAAATTTTCGCATTCGAGAAGTCCATCTCGGGATGCTGCATTTGAAACTGCTTCAACATATCCATCTTCTTCTGCTCATCACTCGTCGGCTTCCC